>PVJS01020991.1:0-31998 GCA_004027185.1 Glis glis
CGCTGAGGTTGGCCGTGCACCCGGATCCTCTGGTCTCCGCCTCCCAAAGTACTGGGATTACAAGCGTGCACCACCACGCCTGGCCGATTTTTTAGTTTTTTGAAACAGGGTCTCACTAAGTTGCTGAGGGTCATGCCAAGTTGCTGAGGCTGGTCTTTTTTTTTTATGTTCATTTATTGGTGCATTGTAATTATACATTTTGATATATGTCAGGGTATGAACATCATACATGCACACATTGCACATTTAGCCCTCCCTTCAATGAGGCTGATCTTGAACTGATGATCCTCCCGTCTCAGCCTCCCAAGTATTGGGATTACAGGCATGAGCCACCATGCTCAACTCATGAAGATTTATAAATGGAGCAAGCCTTACTCTTACAACCATTAAAAGTGATAAAGTCATTTACAGTTAAAAAAAAACATGACTTGAGTAAAAGTAAAGAAAGGTTAAAGATTTTTAGATTAAATTTTAGGAAAGGAAAATTTGGATAAACTGGGAAATACTTGGAGGTTTTGACATACAACAATTTTCCCAAGGTCCCTGGGTTCTTCATCTTTCATGTCTCAGCTTAAATGTACCTTCCTCCAAAAATTCTTGCCTGACACCATCAATTATGTTAAAGTCTTACCTGACACCATAAATTCAATTCCTTCACAATCTGTTTCCATAGCCGCAGTCTGCCCCCTACTTGCTTGGTCAATGTGTATACCAGGGCACCTCTGGAGCTCTCTTTAGATTCTTGCAGCCTCAGCTGCCTCCACTTCAGCCAGTTGTGCATGGGCTCTGACCGACTTCCCACAGGTGCTAACAGTGCCTTACCCCATGCCCACTATGGGCCTCTTGCCTCTCACTTCCAGACTCCCATGATGGTGTCAAAGCACAGGATACCACCAGACTCAACTTGCATATGCACAACTGGGAATGTCAGGGAGGTAAGACCCCTTGAGATAAACCTTTGACTACTGGGAGATGAGGCTAGATGGTAAATTCTTTTCTCTTTCTTATCTTGGCCAGAGATTATTCTGAATGAGGCTTATGTTGCTTACTGGGGGATAATTCCATGCTTTCAAACAATCAGCTGCACTTATCAGTGGCTGGCTTGATAATGCATCTGCTCTGGCTCTCCCAGGTCTGCCATAGCCAAGTACCACCAACTGAATGGCTTAAAAACAACAGAAATTGCTGTCTCACAGTTCTGAAGGCTAGGAGTCTGAAATGAAGGTGTTGGCTGGGTCATATTCCCTCTGAAATTTCTATGGAAGGATCTTTCTTTGCCTTTTTCAGCTTCTGGTAGCCCCATACATTCTTTGGCTTATAAATACATCACCCAGTGGTAGTATCCATCTTCAATGTGATTATACACATCTTCACATGTGTATCTTTCTTCTTATAAGAGCACCAACTATATTATATTAAGTATATACCCTACTCTAGTATGACTTCACCGTCGAATCCTTCTGTAATGACCCCATTTCCAAATATCATGTTCTGAGGTATGGGGGGTTGGAATTTCAACATGTCTCTTTTGCAGGATACAATTCAGCTCATAACATTCTCCTTCCCTGCTTTCGGCTGGTCTCTGACATCTGCTTCCTAGGACTGAATTCCTGAATAAAGTGGTCAGAAATCAGGTTTTCCCTCAGGCTGTGCTTTCTAGGGAACTCTTCCTGTGGGGTCGTATGCTATTGCACTTGATCCTCATCCCCCACCAATTAGGCAAGCCAGGTCGATGAGAGAATTCTCATTTTACTGAGGAAACTGAGGCACCGATTAAGTGTCTGGTCCACAGTTTCCCAGCAACCCTGCGGGAGTCTTGGTTACTATGGCCTCCGAACTTCACACAATGCATATGGGAAGTGTCCAATAACCTCAACTTCTTTTACTTTTTTCTCCTTTGCTCTTGTCAACCTCAAAGTATATGGGAAGACACAAGTAATGGTGAGAAAGAGAGCAAAGGAGATGAAATTCCTTCCCTTTTTTTCTCCCCTATGTCAACCTCTGCTGTTTCAGAACCAGCCCTATAGCATTGAGCCTCTTTTATTTTTTATTTTTATGTTTTTGTGGTACTGGGAATTGAATTCAGGGGTTGTCTGCCTCTGAGCTACATCCCCAGCCCTTTTTATTTTTTATGTTGAAACAGGGTCTTGCTAAGTTGCTGAGGCTGGCCTTGAATCTGTGATCCTCCTGTCTCAACCTCCCAAGTATTGGGATTACAGATGTGTACCACCATGCCCTGTGAGCCTATTTTATTTTTTTTAAAAATCTTCACTGTTTGCTACAGAATTGAAATTGCCTATCCATGAAAAAAAAAACTCATTATTTTTCTCAATTATTGCAATTGAGAATTCAGTTTTGAATGCAGATGGGCCTGGATTTATATCACTGTTACATATTGTGTGACGTGGGCAAGTCATCCAGCCCAAACTTCTTTAAGACTCAGTTTCTGTAAGCACAGCACTAGAGGCTGTTGTGAGAATTAAGTTAAATGAAGTATATTAGCAAAGTGCCTGGCACACAGCCAACACTTAAGAGATGTAATTTTTATAAGTGCCCATGGGCTTTCATCAAATTCTACTTTAAAGCTCTGATTGAACAAAGAAACAACCCATCTGGAAGTGGGTTATAACACCCAGTAGGTAAGGCACACAGAATATAACCTACCAGTACAACTAGAAAAGGGAGTAGGTGTTTAAAGAGAGCTTGAGAGTAGAGATTGAGTTACTGTGGTAAAGAGGATAGAATTAGAGCCAGAAATCTAATTGAGCACCTTTATGGGATTAAAATGCTTTCGAAAAGTTGGAAAATACAGGGATATTCAATACTGAACACCGCAATTTCTAGTGAGGTTCCGGGCAATGTCACCATGGGAATCTTTAGAAAGCTTTAGAAAAAAATCCTCCAAAACACAAGTTCAAAAAATCCTGCTGAACCAAAGAAAACAAAGCGCGCAGCAGAGGTGCAAGTAAGTAGGAGCTCATGATACTTTAATTGCATACCTCTCGAGAAGTTTGTGTTTTATGGTTTTCAGGTATATGAGAGAACGCTGTTGTTCCTCAAATTTAAATATCTCCACGGTGGACATCATATGGGGATGATTCACAACATAAAGATACACCGTATGATCTAAATGGGAAAAAAGACATTAATTTCCAAGAGCTTTACTTCTATTGCAACCATTATTAGATTTGTTTTAAAACTTGGTTTCTTCCAAGAATTTTTGTTTTGTTTTGAGATGTGGTCTCACTGTGTAGCCCAGGCTAGTCTTGAACTCCTGGACTCAAGTAATCCCCTGCCTCGACCTTGCCAGTAGCTGAGCACCACTGTGTCTGGCATGAGGCTCTTCTTCTTACATGCAATTGGTCCTCATGGTCAACCTGATTGATAATTAAGAAGATGCTAGAACCCCCATTTTGTTGAGGAAATTAAGGTTCAGGTGAGGAGTGACTCAGCAGAGCCTAGCATAGATGTTTGTGCGATGGTCTCTTCAGCCTCACCTGCACACTCTCTAACAGGAAGGTATAGAATTACAATGTTGAATAAACATGAATGTGGTTTCCCCAGGAGGCCCTTTAATAAGTGGATGCAAGCAAACAAAACTTGCTGAGAAAATTTTTTTTTTGTGTGTGTGTGTGACAGTTGCCTACATTTCAATACAAGTTGAGAAATGTCAGGGCCATGTGAATACCTTAAAATAAGCAACACTTCCCAGCTAGACAATGAACTGCTGGCTCAAGTCAACCACCTGAGGTTGCAATCACATTTAGTTAATCCAATGGACATGGAATGTAAATATGAATGAAAAAGAAAACAAGCTAGCTAATCCTAGGTATTACCATTCTCAGGAATGGTCACCTACCTGTTTTTGTATTGGAATGTGAACTCCTGTGCCCAGGATTGAGGGTGGTAAGCCAGTCTCTAAGAGTACTATTTTCTGACATTATCAGGAGTTTTAGGTCTGATGAGCTCTGGAGTTTTAAAAGGACTGGCCCCATCCTCCCACTGCAGAACCTGCTCTGTATTTGTCTTTCCAATTATTCACTTTCTAGATGGAGTTTCCCAGCATGTGATGGCCAAACCCTGAGAAGCAAAGTCTATTCTCAGGGTCCCTGAAACACACTGGGTTCTTTTAAGCAAATTAAGGAAAGGTACTTGCTCACAGATGAATCTTTCTTTTGGTCTGACCAGCTGTGTTCCAGGGCCCAGGGCTTGGTAAGCAGAACCTGGGTTGGATTTCAGCCCCCAAACAGCCCTACAACCAGATACTCTTTTGTTGAACAGAGTAATAATCATTCATGCTATCTTGGTTTTACTCCTTCTAGTGCCCTTACTGGAACCCTCTTTCCATATAAGATATGCTTAGTGAGAATACTTTTGTTCTCTATCCCATTCCATCATTATCTCTATGTCCAATGTTTTGGTTTTTTTAAATTTTTTACTTTTATTTATTTATTTATTTATTTATTTATTTATTTATGTTTTTATTGGTGCATTGTAGTCTCACATCAATGTTTTGGCCTTATAAACTAGATGTATAATTAAGAGAGGTGAGTAATAAATAAAATAGGCTATTAATCATAATATACTCAACTTCTGGAAGCCTGATTATATGACTGAGAATTAATCTATACAATGGTCTCACCTTCAAACAAATAAAACAACCCCACCCCAAATAACCTCACCTCTAAGGCCATCCCATACAGTGAAATTGCTGCAGGTTTATTTGATCACTTATGACACCTTCTCCCATGAAGCATCTTATGTCTAGTACAATGTCAGGCAAAAATGTTGTGGCTTTTGAGTTATGTAAATAGAGCTTGGCACCCTAATTCAGCTCAATAAAAGACAGGATTACAAATGAGACCACCTGGGTTCTAGTTTTGGATTGGCCAGTTAGTAACAACAGAAGTAAGGTCACACTTCATGGCAGTTCTCTAAACTCCATTTTCTCCATCGATAAGATTATTAATGTCTGCTATACCTGTCCTACAGGATTCATGCATTTACCCATTTACCCATGTTCACTGAGTGCCTACTACGCATCCAGTACTGCTCTAGACTCTGGGAATCCAGCAATGAACAAGTTACATATGCTTTCATGGTGATGGTGATTATATTCTAGAGAAGAAAACAAGGAGGAAAAACTTAGTAAATGAACTAAAAACAAAGAATACTAGAGTAGGGAGATAACTTCTTTGTAGAGTGACAGCTAAGCTTGGATCTGAAGGTAGGAAGAGCTTTCACAGAGCACTAGCAGGAGAGGGAAGGAGGGCTGGTATCTTTTGACATTAAAAACATTCGTTGCCATTTTAATGAGTGCTGAAGGAAGAAGTACACTGGAAGAAATATAACAGGGTAAATAACCTGAAACATGATGGTGGAAAGGCTTCCCATGAGAAAGATGTATTTAGCTGAGGCCTGAATGACAAGGAAGAGCAAGCCAGAGGTCATGGAAAGACATTCTAGGCAGAGGGAACAGCAGATTAAAAGACTCCGAGGCACGGAAACTTTATAGAACTAAAAGAAATCCAGTGTGGCTGCTGGTCCAGAGAGCCTGATGGACCGTGGTCTCCAGCAAAGATGGAGGGAGCACACAGACGCCAGGTGTAGGGGAAGCACCCAGAAATCCAGGCCATTTTGGAGATACGGGTTTTATGCTCAGAGTAATGGGAACAATGTGGAGAATTAAAGAAGGGAGCGACATAATCAGATGGGCATAAAAATCAGCCTTGCTACGATGGTATAAGAAGGAAGATATAGTTAGGAGGTCAATGCACAATCCAGGAAAGCCAAGTGGGGGCTTGGACTGGGTTGGAGGCAGCAGGATGGGGAGAGGAGGATAGATTGCTGAGATATTTGAAAGGTAAATTGGTGAAAACGTGACAATGAGTTGACTGAATGGGTCAAAGAAGGATGAAAGTATTGAGGTTGGGCCCAGGGTTTTATTTTAAGGAATAAACTATAAAATATGAAAATGCTTTGTAAACTGTAAAGCAATGCAAAACTGTTAGATACAACTATCTTTTAAAGCAAGGCTTGCTAAACAAATAAACTGTGTAGAAGATTTCAGGGGAATATTTAACCTACTTAATAGAACAGTATTCAACCATTTATAAGGTATCCATTTATTTTAAAATGAGTTAATCTGTGCTGGGGTAGACCAAAGGAATTGAACAAAAATCTCCTGGATACATGTGTAGAAATAACCTTTAATCATTCTTTTTCATTCATTAAAACTACCCTCAGCAAATTTCCACTAAACGGTACACTGTGACTCCAGTATGTATTTGGAAAAATTAAAACATATATATATATATATATATTTTTTTTTTTTTTTGCGGTACCGGGGATTGAACCCAGGGGCATTCTACCTCCGCGCTACACCCCCGGCCCTATTTTTTATACTTTATTTTGAAATTGGGTCTCACGAAGTTGCGGAGGGCCTCACTAAGTAGAGAGAGAGAGAGAGAGAGAGAGAGAGAGAGAGAAAGAGAGAGCTGAGGCTGGCCGGGAACCCAGATCCTCCGGTCTCCGCCTCCCAAAGTACTGGGATTACAAGCGTGCGCAAAACATATATTTTTAAAAATTCTAAATCTCAACTCTTCAATTTGACCTTCTTTTCATGTAGGTTTAGTTAGTGAGGTTTCTTAATTCTCATTTTTCTACATGCTTAATGGACCCCAAAATATATAAAATTTAAATTAGTTTGCAATTTTAAACCATGAACAGGTCAAACATAACATTGGAAATTGCTGTTTCTGAAGCATATGCAATTTATTAACTATGTTATGTTTTTATAATAGCTTTTTGAGATATAATCCCCCACCATTAAATTCATTCTTTTAAAATGTAACATTTAGTGAGCTTTTAGTACATTCACAAAGTTGTGCAACCACAACCACTCTCTAGTTCCAGAACATTCTCATCACCTCAAAAAGAAACCACATATCCATTAGCTGTCACTCCTCATTCCCCACTCCCTCTAGCCTCTGCCAACCACAATCTACTTTCTGTCTATGAATTTGCCCATTCTAGACACTTCATACAAATGGAATCACAAAATATGTGACCTTTAGTGACTGAATTCTTTCACTTAGTGTGATATTTACAAGGTGTGTCTGTGTTGTAGTACACATCAGTAGTTTGTTCTTTTCATTGCCAAATAATACTCCATTGTAAAAATATACCACTTTTCTTTATGCGCTCATCAGTGGATGAGAATTTGGGTATTAGGAATAATGCTAAACGCATTTGCATACAGGTTTTGTGTGGATATGTTTCCAGGTCCTTTAGGCACACAACAAGGAGCAAAGCTGCTGGATCATATGGTAACTCTATGTTTAACACTTTGAGGAACTGCCAGACTGTTTTCCAAAGTGGCTGTACCATTTCTCATTTTACCAGCAAAGTATGATGACCCCATTTCTCTTCATCTCTGCCTATATTTGTTATTTCTTGTTTTTATTATTATAATTCTTATTGCTATTCTAGTGAATGTGAAGAAGTAACTCCTTTTGATTTGCATTTCCTGGATGACTAAAAATGTTGAACATTTCTCATGTGCTTATCGGCTATTTGTATACCTTCTTAGGAAAAATGTCTATTCAGATTTCCATCCACTCTTTTTGTGTGTATGTGTGGAGCTGGGGACTAAACCCAGGGTCTTGTGTAATGCTAGATAAGTGCTCTACCACTGAACTCTACTCCCATCTCTTCTTATTTTTTATTTTTTATTTATTTATTTTTGGTACTGGGGATTGAACCCAGAGGTGTTCTACCTCTGATCTAGACCCACCAACCTGATTTTATTTTTTATTTTGAAACAGGGCCTTGCTAAGTTGCTGAGACTAACCTTGAACCTGTGATCCTCCAGTCTCAGCCTCTCAAGTACTGGGATTACAAGCATGTGCCACCACGCCCGGCTTGAGTTGTAAAATTATTTATATATTTTGGAGACAAGCCCTGCATCAGATATTTTATCTCTTGTGCTTTGAACTTTTTCACTTCCTTGATGGTGTTTTGTTTTTTTTTTTTTTGCGGTACCGGGGATTGAACGCAGGGGCGTTCTACCTCCGCGCTACACCCCCGGCCCTATTTTTTTTTTATGCTTTATTTTTGAAACCGGGACTCACGAAGTTGCGGAGGGCCTCGCTAGGTAGAGAGAGAGAGAGAGAGAGAGAGAGAGAGAGATTGATCAATCGATCGATCTCACGCACGCGCATGTGCGCTGAGGTTGGCCGCGAACCCGGATCCTCCGGTCTCCGCCTCCCAAAGTACTGGGATTACAAGCGTGCGCCACCACGCCCGGCTTCAATGGTGTTTTTGAGGTACAAAAGCTTTTGATTTTCATGACTCCAACTTATCTATATTTTTACTTCTATCTTTGTATATTTTTTAATATCCTACAATTATTTTCAAGGAGCCTTCAGTTTATGTGTTATATTTCTAAAAACAGTATTCGAACTGGTTATGATAGTCAAATAAGAAGAAAAGTGGATAGGAAGAAGAGCAGGAGACCATGTAGGGTCCAGATACTAGTCTTTCTTCTTTAATGCAATGTTTAAAAATGTTTTTATACACATATCTTTCCAAACATTTGTATACATTTTTATGGCAAAAGAGCATTTGTCTTTTTTTTTTTCTCAAAGTACTGGGGATTGAACCCAGGGCCTCGTACATCTAGGCAAGTGCTGTACCATTGAGCTACACCCCCAGCCCACACATCTGTCCTCTTTATTTATTTATTTATTTTTGCAGTACTGGGGATTGAACCCAAGGGCATTCTACCTCCGAGCTACACCCCGGCCCTATTTTTTATTCTTTATTTGGAAACAGGGTCTCACTAAGTAGCTGAGTCTGGCCGCAAACCTGGATCCTCTGGTCTCAGTCTCCCAAGTACTGGGATTACAAGAGTGCGCTACCATGCCCAACTTGTCCTCTTTATTTAACATAACTGTTGAGTTGTAGGGGATGAATGGTTTCTATTTCCCTCATTTCCCCTTATCCTTAATCATTCCAGCCTTACCTTTGTCGATGAAGGTACTGATCCCATGCGGATTAAATGATTCTTTGTCAAACCCATCACTGATTTTTAGTGCTTGTGCGGTTGGGTTTTCCTCATTCAGATCCATCAAGAAGATTCTTCCTGGCTGGTCTGCTGCCAAATCTGGCATGCCTGGATATTTTAATCCCTTTTAAAAAAATAGAGAATGAGTACGCACACATATACATTAAGTTAACATTTTCATATGGAAGCTGAATTCTGAAAGTCAAACAAAACTATTCCAAGTCCTATATTTTATCTAGATTTCTGGGATTTTTCCTCTCTGTCCTCAATTATTGACATTATCTGATCTGGTCATTATCAGTGTCATCTAAGCATTGGCTATGAATATGGGAAGAACCATGTTCAAGATAAGGGAGCATTTTTTGGTGTGTGGGTTTTTTTTTTTAACTAGGGATTGGACTCAGGGGCATTCTACACCCTACTCTGAGCTACACCCCCAGTCCTTTTTATTTTTTATTTTGAAACAAGGTCTCACTAAATTGCTGAGGTCCTTGCTAAATTGCTGAGACTGGCTGCAAACCTGCAATCCTCCTGTTTCAGCCTCCCAAGTACAGGCATGCACCACCACACCCAGCTGATAAGGAAGCATTTCTAATTTAGAAAGTTAAGCCAAAAATTATTATGCAAGAGGCTGGGCTGTGCTACCTTGTGTGTGTCCCTGGGCCTGCTTATGCCTTAGGTTCATCATCTATAAAATGAGGAAGTTGAACTGGGCATGATGGTGCACACCTGTGATCCCAGTACTTGAGAGGCTGAGATAGGGGGATCACAGGTTCAAAGCCAGCCACAGTAACCTAGCAAGACTCAGCAATCTAGTGAGACCCTGTTTCAAAACAAAAAATAAAAGGACTGGGGTTTTAGCTCAGAGGTAGAATGTCCCTGGGTTCGATCCCCAGTAACACACACACACACACACACACACACACACACACACACACACAAGAAGCTGACAGTTGATGGTGTGGTTGCTAAATTCTTTCCAGTCCTGATATTCTGTAACTTACTTTCCTCAGAGCACAGAGAAGGGATGTGTGGATTAATTTTATCGCTCCATCCCTGCACTGATTACATTATATAGTGCCAAATAACAGAATGAGCCCAGAAGTAATACAAGAGTGCCAGTTTCCTAGAGTTAACTATTTATGACCTATTTTGTTCCTAGAGGTATGTCTGAAAATTCTGACACAAATTCTTTTTTCTCCAAAAATTGCAAAAATTTAATTCCAGTAACTTGGACCATGCTTCTTTCTACTAGTAGGACCCGGTGTTTATCAACCAACAATAGACATCCTAAATGTATTGGGCCTTTGTGCATCCCAGTTCACTGTCAAATTTGGGGTCAGTTTGTTCTATACCAGGGATAAAACAGTCTATATCCACCTCATGTCTCTTCCCCATCACTCGGATATGTATCAATGTCAACGACCTTATATCTTTTCCTCTATTTTTGTCTCCATTTATAGTTAATTTAAATTCTCTCCTTCCCACTTCACCTTTTCTCTCTGTTCCTCTCCTCCCTGCTCTTTCTTATGTCCCCACCCCATTATTCTTGGTTCTTCCATTACCTCCCCACCTTGGGATAGTCAATATTCTCTGAACATCTCCATCTACATCTTCAAGCTTTTCTTTTTGTTTTTTCTTTGTGGTACTTGGAATTGAACCCTGGGGCATTCTACCTCTGAGATTCCCCCCAGTCCTTTTTATTTTTTGTTTGGAAGCAGGGTCTTGCTAAGTTGTTGAGGATGGCCTTGACCATGTGATTCTCCTATTTCGGCCTCCCAAGTACTGGTAGTACAGGTGTGTGCCACCATGCCCAGTTCAAGCTGTTTTTAAATTAGTCCTTCTATGCCCAAACCTCATGCCCTGGTGGTCTTGGGGAGCCTCTGAAGCCCATTAGAAAAGCCCTGTTCCCTCTTTAATCCCTAGTCACCATCCTCTAAGGAGGGAATCAGCAGGCCCCTAGCCACAAGCTTTTGCCTCCAGACCTCACTCTAGCTTTGCCAAATAATAGACTGGCTCCTAAGGAAGCTACACCATTTGCCTCCTTATCAAATTATCTCCCAACTCTTCTCTTTGCCCTGGTTTAGTTCATCTAAAAGGGAAGTTCAAAGCCAGGCATGGTGGTGCACACTTGTAATCCCAGTACTTGGGAGGCTGAGACTGGAAGATCTGGGTTCACAGCCAGCCTCAGCTACTTAGTGAGGCCCTCCGCAGCTTAGTGAGACCCTGTTTCCAAATAAAGAATAAAAAGTAGGGCTGGGGGTGTAGCCCGGAGGTAGAATGCCCCTGGGTTCAATCCCAGTACCACACACACAAAAATAGGGGAGTTCAAAAGCAAAGTGAAAATCTACTACAATGACACCATCCCATCTTCGGCTAGACATTTGATACTGTTTATTAATTTTTCTGTTTTATATAGGTAACCTATCTGGATTTCTTCAAGTATCTGTTCTAAATTTATTTTATTATCTTCCAGAATCTACACCTTATCCCTCTTTATTCTGAATGGATGGTTTCACCTTTTGCTTCTCTGAGAAGTGCATTTAAACATTTAACATGGATTTCCTTTGATTCCCTCCTTTGTCTCTCAGTAATTCTTCAGTGTCACTCATTTTCTTCCTTTCTCCCTCTTTTCTCAATGAAGAAGTATTTCTCTTCTGTTCGTACATTAGGTCTTTCACTTCTGTTCTTGATTCCCTATTGCCTGGAGCCTGTTTTTAGAAATTACATCCCCTTTCTTTCTTTAATCACTCATTTTTCATCAATGGCTTCTTTGGCCTGAAAAATTGCTCATATTTCTCTTTCCTTGAAATAAATCTGCTCTTTACTTCAAATACATATTTATTTCTCTTCCCTTCACCATCAAATTTCTCAGAAATGTCACCTGGTCTCGAGACCTGATTTGCTCTCTCGGTTCCCTGAAATCAGCATTCTATTCCCAGCTGTTTGTAGAAACACCTCCCTAAAGGTCCTATTCATGGTCTCCAAAATGTCTTACTCGACAGCCCTTCTACTTCTCTTCATTTGCATTTCTGTGGCACTTGACACTATCGTATACCTCCTTCTTTCACAACTAAAAGTCAAAAGTAGTTTCCGGATATAAGTCTTGCTTCCATTTCTGCCTCTTGAATTTCTTCCTCCTTCTGTCCTACTCCATCCCTCCTCCCTCTCTTCTTGCTCTATACTCTTTCCTTGTAGGTCTCACTCATAAGGTTTCAGGTATTTCCTCTGTACCAATGACTTTCAAATATGCATGTATTTACCTGTAACCTGTCTTGGGTACTCTAGCTTGCATTCCCCACTTCCTAGTACGAACGGCTCAAAATCAACTTGTCAAAACCAAAACCAAGATCCTCCCTTCAAATCCTTCCTCTCATGGACATCTCTTCTTCTCAGTTAGGGCACCCCTATTCTCCCAATATCAAGTCATAACATTCAGTCTTCACGCTTACTCTTTCTCCATCGCCAATTTGTCACCAAGCTCAGTGACTCAGAGAATGGTAACACTGGAAGGAAAATGTCAGGGGCATTTAGTCCCACACTTCCCCTTTCTCATGAGCAAAATGAAGTGCAGAGAAAGGATTTGTCTAAATTATCCTGATCATTCGTTGTACAGTCAGCCTCTTTCTGCCACACCACAAAGAAAAATTTGAAAGTGGAAATATTGCTCAGGAGGATGCCTCAAGGCAGAACACTTGGGTAAGTTCCTTGGTAGCTTGGGGATGGACGAGGGCACTGCCAGCTAGAGGGAAAACTGTTCTTGAAATGGAAATAGTTTGATGGGGCAAGGATGGAACATTGTAAACAAACTCAACCTCAAGTGTGATGATGAATGAAACACTTCTGATAAATGACCTCTCACTCTGTTTTCTATTGATGGAAGCAATCCTACTGTGTGCTAGTGATGGCAGGCAATTCTTTTCATACCATTCACCCATGAATATTGTGACAGTCATCTGGAGGTGCAGGCATCTTATTTTCCCCCATAGACTACAGGTACGTGTGGACCTTTATTGAAATCTTCCACTATTCTCATTCACCAGCATATACACTCAGTAAATATTCACGCAACCACATATACCAAGCAGCATGTTAGGTGCTGTGCATGTCAATGAACAGTCCACAGTCCTGGTTTGAAGGAACTTGAAGTCTAGTGATGTAGCAATGAGCAAGTACATCAGGGGATGTGGGAAGCCAGAGAAGAGGCACTTCACCCAGCAGCAGAGGTCTAGGGAAGGCTTTCCTGAGGAAGTGGAGTGCCACCACAGTGAGTCCTCACAGAGAAATAGTTGTTCGCTGGCAAAGCATGCAGAGGGGGTAATCTTACAGGCGAAGAGAAGCATGCCAAGTCCCAAAGCCAGCAAGAAAATATCTTGTTTGGCAACTTTAAATAGACTAAAAATATCTCTTGCACAGAATTACTCTCCAAATCTGCAGCTTCCAAACATCTTCTAGGATGGCATGAAAGGGTGGTAGGAGAGACCAAGGAGAACAAGATCTCGAATGTGTTATCATGCAGAAAGAATAGAAACAAGCCAAGAACATGATTCTTAGTCTCTAAGGATGAGCTGTTAGTTTGTAAAAAGAGATTCATTATTTAGATTCATGTTATCATTTCTCATGCAATACTTATGATGACAATATCTTCTTTCTGCGTGGCAATAATTGAGAAGCTTTACTTCCAGTGGAAAAAAGGGGGGAGGAGAAGCATACAGTAGTGACAACAAACATTATTTCCTAACAGCAACGACATCTCCTAGCTATAGAATCATTATTTTTGAAGGTCTACTTGGTATAACACTGAAAATCTAACTAGAGAAAATTTAGATCAACAAGGAAAAAGCTTTTCTAGAGAGTTTTGGTTTAGCTTTGATGTTGGAGCAAAAGTAAAGAAATAAAATTCCACCCCTACATACCACCACCAGCAATTTGAAATCCAAATGGGACCTCCACTGTACTCTACTTGCATATTTAAAAACTTGGAAATTCAGGCTATGGTTACATAGGTGTCCCCCCCCCTTTGGGCCAAAAATGTTTAGATTTAAAATTCGTGTTCTTTGGGGTATTTTTAATGGCCCAAATGGAGTACTAGACATGTGAATCTAGCAATGTGAATTCATTCGCATTGAATATGAATATGGTAAATCCGCTTTGAATATGGTAAATCCATTTTTCCAAAAATCTTAAACCCCATTTCAGTATGAAACTAATTTAATAAATGTATGATAATCATCAACATTTCTCAAATACACAGGTTTTTGTGTGTGTGTATTGATTTTTTTAGTCCCTGGCATAGCTTTCTGATCATCTCAAACTTGTAAAGATGGTATTGGAAACAAAATGCAGTCTCTTCTTTATTCTTTGAAAGATATGGAAAGAATGGCAGGGATCCCATGATGGAAAGCATGCTGGGTTTTGAATCAGGTTAACATGGTTAACATTCAATCCACAAACCTTTACAGAGCTCCACACACAGGCAGGCAATGAGAATCCTAGTTACTGAGAAGATGACTACCAAAAACAGAGACTTAGTCCAATAGGGCAATGCTGGAGATGGTCAGCAACAGGACAGATCTGGAGACCAGCCTGGGTGTCAAATGGAAATCCATACACATTTATTGAGAAGCTAGTGAGTGTGCAGCTGGTCACAGGGGGTTGCACACCATGGGGCAGTCAAAGCCAGGCATTCCCGTGGTGTTCTAAATAGCCCTCCAGATTCCCATTCAGGCTTTTTTAGTGGACTGGTCTACCCAGAGATGGGATGAGAGTGTATGGGGTCCATCTGGCAGCCCTGGCTGGCAACATTAATGCACTGTCTATAGAGCTATTGATGTGAACATCAGAGCAGCATGGAAAATACTCACAGTGGAGATAAAAGCCAGCCCATTAGGAAGTATATCAATATCTTCAGAGCCATTTTCTGAAAAACAAAAACACAATCAGAAAGATGTGTATATGAAGGCTTAAAAATATCTCATAGTGCAAACTTTGAACTTCTTTTAGAAACTACATGGACTTTTCAACCTTTTTCTTGGGAAACTATGCACGTTTAAGAACCCCACAGGCATGCTATTCTATAAGAACACCTGAGTCAGGCTCCTCAAATACTGAGTTCTATTTTTTAGGACTCCATTTTCAGGAGAAAAAGGCAGATAACTAGAAAATAATTTCATATCCTAGATTTATCCTTTAAATAACAATTTCTAGGGCATGTCCTAAGAGGTTCAGCTTTATTCCCTATAGAAGGCTGATCTGCAGCTGAGTGATAAAATTTGGAAAAGTCATAAATGTGAAGACCTCTTATAGGCCCCCTCGGCCAAGTATTCCTATTCTTCCAACTTACTGAGGCCTAAAAAAAATATGTCATTATATAATCATACTGGGAAATTATTGAGTAATTATTCTCTATCATAAAAGCAAAAGGTCTTAGAATGGATTGTTGAGTATAAATGAATTAGAGAGAGTTTAATTAGAGATCTCTCTCTCTCTCTCTCATTGAGAGCCACTTTTGAGCATTTTTTCTATGGAAGGAGGCCTCTAAGAAGTCAATTTTGATTGAAAACAAGATGAAAAAGGTACTGGCATGGTTTCTAGTAGAAAAATCGATTCATATAAGATGTGGTCCCAAGCAAGCAGGGCTAATACTCAAGGCAATGATTATCTAGGTTGGAAAACTATTCTACAAATATCAGAACCAGTATGTACCACAGACATATGCTCTTCTTAAAATGTAATGTTCACACTCTTTCACCAACTGGTAAGGTCTATATTCTCTTCCCTTTAACCTGAGCAGAAATTTATAACTGCCTAGACAAATAAAATGAAGTGAATTTAATGTCACATGACATCCAAGGCTAAGTGTGATAGCCTCTGGTTCTATCTCTATTTATTTCTATCTCTATCTCTATCTCTATCTCTATCTCTATCTCTATCTCTTTCTCTTTCTCTCTCTAGGCATGCACTTGGGAGTGCTGAACTGATACATGAGAAGTCTGGCTATACTAAAGCTACAGAGGAGAGAATGCAGGTAGACCACCCAAGGTAGAAGAGCCCTAGATGGCTCCAACTTTTGAGTCGTCTTTATAGATACAAATGAAACAGGTGAACTGTCTCCACTGCTCCCTGCCAAAGTTGCAAAATCATAAGCAAAATAACTGTTGTCATCTTAAGTCACTAAGTTTTGGGGTGGCCATAGATTGGAACACATGGGAAAATGGTTACCTGGGAAGTGGGTTACTAGGTTGTCACTAAGCAATTGGGGGAGGACAGGGGAGAATGTGGAAAAGTGGGACAGCCAAAGAAAATGCGAATTTGAATAAATTGGATGGTGAGCAATAGGCGCCAAAAACTAGAAAAAGAGAAAGATTTCATTTTATTCACTATTCTGAAAGTTGAAACTCATCCCAACTAGTAATGAGAAAATTAAGTTAACTAGAACTTCCTATCTCCTAAGCATTCTGGTGAATCAAGATTTACCTATACATGGTACTTTGATGGCCTGAAAGATTTAGTGCTATTAATGCATGAGAGACATGGACATTGGGAGAATCCAGCAAATTGAGTACAGCAATTTAAAAAAATCACAAGTTATTACTTTTCTGGTATTTCTCCTCCTCTCTGTATACCCCTACTGATTCCTTTTACCTTAATCTCCTCCCCACCTATCTTCTAAATGTGGATATTCTCTAGGCTCTGTCTGTCCTGGGCTCTTTCTCTTGGCAGAACGTCCATTCTACCTGCCTGGTTCACTCCAGTCCTGGGGCTTCAGCTTCCACCTGCAGGGTCTTGATTCTCTGATCTCCACATCAAGCCCAAATCACTCTTCTAAGTTCCAGACTTCTGTAATCACCTACCCCCGGTGTCTCATATTCAACAGGTTCCAAACAAACCTGTTTGTTTCTCCCTTGAATCTATTCCATTTTCTACATTTCAGTGTCACTGAATGGTGCGCCCATCCCTAAGTATGCAAAGCAGAAAATTTGGAGCGATTTTTGATACCTTGTTTTTCCTTAATCCCCAAATCCATTGATCACTAGTCAATGGACTTGGGCCCTAGAACCTCCTCCTGGCTTGCTTCAATAGCTTCCCAATAGCTCAGCTTTGCTCTCCTAGTCCTATTCTCTGTGCAACTGACAGTTATCTTTCTAAGTCGCAAAGCCATCCTTGTCATTCTCCTGCTTGAAACATTCCAGAGGTCCACTAGAACTGGCAGTATAAATCCCAACCTCAGCCGGGCGTGGTGGCGCACGCTTGTAATCCCAGTACTTGGGAGGTGGAGACCGGAGGATCCGGGTTTGCAGCCAGCCTCAGCTACTTAGTGAGACCCTCCGCAGCTCAGAGGTAGAAAGCCCCTGGTACTGCAAAAAAAAAAAAATCCCAACCTCATCCAGAAATGGTGGTGCATACCTGTAATCCCAGTCCTTGGGAGGCAAAGACAGGAGGAACTCAGGCTCAAGGCCAGCCTCTGCAACTTAGTGAGATCCTCAACAACCTAGTAAGACCTTGTTTCAAAACAAAAAATAACAAAGGGCTGCAGATGTTAGCTTGGAGGCACAATGCCCCTAGCTTCAATCCCCAGTACCAAAAAATAAGTAAAATAAAAGCAGAATAAAATAAAATAAAACAGGACTTGGGGTGTAGCTTGGAGGTAAAATGACTGTGGGTTCAAACCCCAGTAACACAAAAGAAAAAGAAATCCCAAGATCCTTGTTCTAGATTCAAATCAGTCCACATCCTGGCCCCAGTGCCTGTTCTCAAGGCTCCTGCCCTGCAGAGCTGTGCTGTGACCCTTCTGAGAGTCGCTTGAGAGACAGGCCAGTCATTCACCTGCACACCTGTGAGCAAACTGTGATCTCCTGCTTGGCATCACAGCTCATGCCCACACTTCCCTCCACTGGGCCAAGATCACAGGCTCCTGAATGAGCTCAGTGGGTATTCCCTCCTGCAGACTCTCCGGGGTTTCCATCTCCATGTTAGGTACCAATATGAACACCTCTGACTACCTCCACCATGATATTTTTCACACTGAGCAGCTACCCTGTGACCACTTCTTAATCTCCTACTAGGCAGAAAACTTCCTGGAGATAAGAACTGGGTTTTATTCAGTGTTGTATCCTTGCACCCAACATAAGTCCTACCATTTCATTGTAGAGCTCTCAATAAAAGCACCTGGCTCAGTCAATGAAAACAAACACTTGGAGTTTTTTGAACTTTGTCTTGAGTTTTAATTTATGAACATAGATAGTCCCCAATTTTTGAGGGTTCAACTTGACGATTATTTAGCTTCACAATGGTGTAAAAGTAATATGTATTCAATAGAAATCTTACTTTGGTTTTTGAGTTCTGATTTCTTTCCCCAGGCTAGGAATACATTGTACAATACTCTCTCCATGCTGGGCATGGCAATGAGCCATGGATCCCAGCCAGCCATGAGGGTTTTAAACAACCAACTCTCTGCAGCATGCTGTGTTACTAAGCTAGGATGTTCAGTAGGGAAGGTGTATGAAATGTATGTCTGACTTACAACATTTTCAACTTCTGATGGGTTTATCAGACCATAACTTCTTTTGTAATTCTAGGAGCAGCTGTACTAGGTATTCTGAGTTGTGCGCTCTCTGATTTGGCTCTTTTTTCTTTTCTGAACACGATTTTATGGATCTCCTGTGACAGCATAAGCCTGCCTTAACAACTCAGTTTCCAGAGGTGTGTGCCTGTCTTTTCTTTCTCCATCCAGGGCACTGGGAAGCAGGTGCTCTGCACTCCGATGTGGAAAAGAATTACCAGTTCATTGTATATTTCCATCCCTCCTTAGCGCTGCCTACACTGCATCTGCATGACAGACCCAGTTTATCTCAGCAACAGGAGCACCGTGGGAGTAAAAGCCCCAGGACATTCTCCTCTGAGTCCTGTGTGTGAGTCCCCACACGCTCATTAGTCTGAGCACAACTATCATTAAAACCCCACTGCTAAGTCTGAAAATGTGTCTTATGAATGGGTACCTACTGCTTTTTAAGCTGTCAACCCCACCACAACTCATGTCTTTAATCATTTTTTCATTTTTTCAATCTATAGACACCCTGAGAAAGGGTCTACCAGAATTTCCTATTGGGTAATTTTGTAATTATCATTTCACACTTTGGAGAGAAGGTGATGACAGCAGGTTAGGAAAACAAAGGGAATCCACTATGGAGTCAGGGCCTATCAAGAAGACAGAGGGAGTCACAGAAGAGAAAAGGTGTAATAGAGGATCCCAAATAAAAGTCTGTCTATTTGATAATCCTGCCCACAGAACACCCTCACAAAGCTACTCGGATTTCGAGTGAAGCTTTGATTAAATGTCAAGTTCAGCCAAATAACTTCCTGGTTAAAACAATCCTTGACCCTCAGAGTCTTGAGGAAAAAAAAGATAAACAACACAAAAGGAACAATGAGGTATGATTTCTGGAAGGAGAAACATTTCATCTTTCAATCTTTCTTCCAAGAAAGAATATTGGGAAAGAAAAATTTAAAAAAATTAAAAATGGAGGCAGAGTTTTTCCTACCGATAACCCCAAAATCAGGTCTTGAAAAAAAAACCACCAATCAGAATTTTCCTCTAGCTTGGTTACTACCCACTGTACTCCACCTAAAGTCCATTGGTGGTTCTCGATTGCTTCATAAAACCTTCTAACATCAAATACTTGGGTTTTGTGAAGACTGTTTTATTAGCTATTTTTATTTAAATGTCTAGTCTGCCTTCTTTTTGTCAGCCTGTCTTTAGTAATGTTTTAACTGTTTGCATTTTCTGTTTCCTGCTGCCCTAATATTTTTCTGGAGCTTCTGTAATAAAAATGTGTTGTCAGTAGATAAGACAGGTAGTGTTACACAACAGGAAGTACAAAGGCATGAAAGAAAACCATCCTGCCTCCTCAGTCGAGGTCTGCCACCCTCGAGTTCTGGACCATTGGGCAAGTAACTTAATGCTTCTGAGTGTCGATTTCCTAATCTGCAAAGCACAGATAGGAGCATCTACTATATCGATCAGTGATGAGGATAATAGAGATGTTTGCAAATGACCCAACAGAGTGCTCCTAGACACCACACATTTGATAAGGCAGCTTTTAATTTTTAGATTTATGTCAGTATTGTCCCATTGACAAATGACCCATGATCACTTTTAACTTGTTTGGTTCTTCAAACATAAAAGAATCTGCCAATAGACATCAGAAGCAGCATGGCATTATTTTTCTTCTGCTCCTATCCAGCTTCCAATTATTTGTCATTCTCTTTAAAATATTTGGATAATCAGAACATTTGACCTATGACTTACCATATTAACTCTAGTTTTAGCTTCTGAAATTTAGTTGAGTTATCCAATTTAAAAGCAATCATTTAGTCTAATTATCCCTCTAAATTGCTTGGCAGGCTTCTATCTTTTGAGAGATACATGTGTAGTTCTGAGTATTACGCCTCAAGACAGCAAACAAATGAATGAACGTCACATTTCCCTATTTATTGAATAAGGACCCTGATCCTCCATTCCATGAAACTGATGGGAAACTCCATGTGACTCCTTGCTGGGTCTCCTATTAGGGTTGTGCAATGATCCCAGGTGGCGGGTCTTCACATTGGCAGAATGTTTAATTACTCTCGGCCAAGCCTACGTGGCCCCTTTGATGTAGGCAATTCTGTCACTTCCATGTCATGCACAAGGTCTCTGCTTAGGCTGGGGTACATAGGACACCAGGTCCAGCCTCTCTAAAGGTACCTTGCACCCCTCCTTCAGGGGTCTTGCTCCTTCCCAGAATGCTGTCAGGCAGTGGAGCAGGGGACCCCGCTAATCAATGAACTCCACATATTCATATCCCTTCTCATCAGAACCCCCTTGAAGTCTCAGGTTTTAAAAATCAAACCTCAGCAAGGGCTCTGCCTTCTGCTTTCCAGCTGGCAGCAAAAAACACCTGCAAGACCAGGGAGCAGAAAGTACTTTTTCTCTTTTCTTTTTAGAAATTCAGAGGGAAAGCCAGGCTAGGTGGCACAGGCCTGTAATCTCAGTACTTAGGAGGCTGAGAAAGGAGGATTGCAGGTTTGAGGCCAGCCTCAGCAACTTAGTGAGACCCTATTTCAAAATAAAAAATAAAAAATAAAAAAAGGCCTGGGGGAGGGGAGAGCTCAGAGGTAGAATGCCCCTGGGTTCAACCCTCAGTAACACACACACAGAAAAGAAAAGAAAGGAAAAGAAGAGAAAAGAAAAGAAAAATCCAGAGGGAGAAAAAGGAGGTAGAAAACCAAAACCCAAAGAGCTTCTTTACTGTTTCCTTATTTTTTAAAATACATATAGCAAGAAAAATAAACTACAAACTCACATCACAAAATAAACTGTGCTGTCACATACCAATAAATAAGTCCCAGTCCTTAACCTGAGGGAGTTTACAATCTGATAATGAAAGAGAGTATTTATTTGGTAGTGCTAGTTACAAAATAAAACAGGCAGTAGGTGTTGTGAGTGAATCAGAGTTTCCAGTGCCAGGAGAGTTCAGAGGAAAGACATGAATTTGCAGCTGGTTTCAGTAAGCGGAGGAGGAGGGATCGGTAGAGAGAATTTCATAGCAAAGGTGAGAAAGTGATAGAACACATTCCCGGGATAGTGAACAGAATCTAGCCTGTTTAAAACATTTTTTTTTCTAGTAACTGTGTCAAGAAAAAGTGGAGGCATGGAGCCAAAATAAACAATGACTGATAGGTGAGCTCAGTCCCATGGGGGACACAGAGGACACTGATGCTCACGAGTCTCCTGTGGAAGCAGGAGGACAAACAAATGACTCCTGGGTTTGAACTAAGCCTCTTGAGGAGGGGGCTCCACACATAGGAAAAGTCTAGAAGAGTTGGGTGTGTGTGGGGGGGAACAAGGAGGGAATGAGAGATGTAAAGCTGCCTCCAGCTAAGGCTGAGTCTAAGGCTTAGCTAGCTACCTTTAATTGATGGGAAGAGAAGGCCTGTGGTTAGGGGAGTTGGGGATCTGACTGCAGGATTTAGATTAATTTTTTGAAAGGCATCTAGGTAGGCTAGAGGGTAAGTGCTAAGTCAAATTCCTCTTGGTACTTGCATGGTGGAGCTTGGGTAAAGTGGGTGGGGAAGAAACCACACTGGGAGGGTCTAGAAAGTAGCAGGAAATGAAATAATTTGGTAGCTTCAATTAGGTGTATGGTGACCAAGAAATTGTGCTGGCCCTTCTTGGGGCTGTTGGATACATACCGAGTCCCTCAATAAGATGACAGTTCTGGGATTCTACGGGCTCCACTTCTCGGGATGCATTTATTCTTTCTCTGCAGAAAATAAAAACCAAAACAGAGGTCAAGGCACCACGTTCAAAATTAATGTCTAAACATGGACCTCAATCACCTTCAGATTGGTTAAGTCTCTATGCTAATTTATGGATGATATAACAAATAAGTAGGCAACTCCTTTTATTTATATTTATTTACATAAAATGAACATTATGTGAGTAATGTGCCTTTATCAGCTAACTTCACTGTTACTGCTAAAAGACTAAAAAGTTATTATACATGGAAAACATTCTCCTACCCAAATAAAAGATACATATATATATATATATATGTAAATATATATATACATATATATGTGATAGTATGAGTAACTGAGAAATGTTATTAACTTAAAAGTACAAGATGGCATTATTTGTCTGCTAAAAATCTGTACTTCATCTCCTATAGTCTTGCCTTTTGATCCTTCCCCCAAATAACTGCTTTCCTAAATTTCAACAGGGTCTTTGAAGACCTAAACCCTATAGCTTCTGCTGTAACCTTATTATTGTTTAGCTTATGCTGACTTACTTTGCAAACATGTGAATTCATGAAACTGACCACCATTTAAATAACTGGCCAAATGATTTCTCAGTATCATGTTCCTAGTTCCCCAGTGAAATGTTCTTCTAAATATTAGGTATAATTTTGATTTTTTACTAAACAATATTCAAGAAGACTATACTTAGACCTTCAATCACTTATTTAGAAATTACCTCTTAGGTTTGGGAGTATAGCTCAGTGATAGAGTGCTGGCCTAACCCTACCCAGCACAACCAAAAACCAAAACCAACACAAAACAAATCAACAAAAACCAAAACCCCAAAACAAACAACATCAACAAAATCAACCCACTAACAAAACCCCTTTAATCTGCTTCATTATTATTTTATGTCGCTGTCACTGGGTTGCACTGGAAGCAAATGTAACAGTAAACACTCTAAAGCTGAACTAGAATGTCCTGCCAAAGGGCATCGGGCATCTTGACAGATCCTGGATGTGGAAACCAGCTTCTCCTTAGAGAAAAAAATAAAAACAACCCAGAGACAACGGAAGGCAAGCAGAGGCTTTGGATCCATTCTGGAGCACACAGCAGCGCAAAAGTCTTTCCAGCCCATGGGCCTCTTCCTGAGACTTTACTGGGATGGCTGTCACAGCTAGTTCTGTCACTTCAAAAGCTCACATCGCTGCAAAGGCCGTCACCACCCGCAGTTTCGGCTCCTAGCTCCTTGCATCTGGCGTGTGTCCCGCAACCCAGTGTTTCCCGCGTCCAGCCAGGCAGTCTGAGCCTGCCACCAACCCGCAGCCGGCAGCCTGGCTTCCTCCCCACTCCAGCGCTGGCGCGGACCTTGCTTCTTCACCAGCAATGTTGAGGGCCACCTGGAAAAGGCGGGCAGGCCTGCCTCCAGGAAATACCTGTGGCCATCTCTGCCCTGTCCTAGGAAAGGCCAGCGGTGGGCTCGCAGTCCACAGAAGTGGTTCTCAAGGGACAGATTGCTCGGTGGGACTGAGGAGTGGGGTTCCAAGCTGAGCCTTCCCAGCTGCCAGGAGAGAGGCGCCCTGGCCGTCTAACTTGGACCACAGGAGAAAGAGAGCCGAAGACGTGCGGTGGCGACGCCCACTCACCTAAACGCCAGCAACCTCTCCCCTATCAAGGCCAGGCCGGCCCCCAGCAGGGTGAGCGCCACCAGCTTCCCCATGGCGTCGGGGCGCGCAGTGGCGGCGGTGGCTGCGCGCCGCGGAGAGATTGGGCGCCCGGCCCCGCCCCGCGCCTCCTCCCCCTGGGAGCCGCCGAGAGTGCGCCGGGAGCCGGGCCGCGGGGCCAGCCGCCGGGCCAGGCGGGGCGCCAGGGACCTCTGCGCGCGGGATGCAAGGAAACTTTGATGAGCGGTGCTAAGGCCGCCTTTCTGCCCTCGGGGGTCAGGATGCCTTCCCGCGCCCCGGATCCTCCCACCCCAAGTCCGCCGGGCAGAGACAGGCCGCGCTTCAGGCTCTGCCGGACTCTCGGTGGACCCAGGGGGCGCGTTTGACCCTAAGAGCCACGGAATCCCACCTCAGCTCCTTGAATGGTCAGCAGCACTGCAGGGGCGGGGGAGGGCGGGAAGCCTGGAGCTTGGGGTTCTGGCAGGCCACACGTGAGAGGGGCGCTGGAGAGTGAGGAGCTTGGCCTCCTTGTCCTCCAAGCTTGGGGCACAGGACCTTGTGTCCCGACGTCCTGCCTGCGGCAGTGCTGCCTGCGGTGGGCGCCCGGTTCAAGGTGTCGACTAGAGGGCTCTGTGGATAGCTGTGTCTGTCCCCGCAGGTGGTAGGAGAAAGAGAAGGAAGAGAGACAGGAGACGGGAAGAGGAGCAGAATGGGAAGAAGGGAAGGTGATTTCCCGAGGTTAGGCTTCCAAGAGAGTCGTGATCTTTCTTCCAGGCCTTTGCTTCTTTCCAGGTAAGGAACACACACACACACACACACACACACACACACACACACACACACCTTTTGTCGTACTGGGGATTGAACCCAGAAGCGTTCTACCTCTGAGTTACACCCCCATTGCCCCTCCCCAACTTTTTAATAAATTTGAAACAGAGTCTTGCTAAATTGCTGAGGTTGCCCTCAAACCTGCACACCTCCTGTCTCGGTCTCCCAAGTACTGGGATTACAGGCGTGCACCACCATGTCTGCCTCACTTCCCCCTCTTCTAATAAAGACCAAGTTAGAGGGGAGGAGCTGAAGAAGGGGGAAAACTTGAGGAATTTGGGCAAAGCTGCATCTTCAAGCAGGATCTATTTTTATATACCAACAGAAAAAAAAATAGTAGTCCTACTGTGTTCAAGTGAGTGAATATTTTTTGAGATTAAGATTTTCTAGACCTGAGGATATTAATGAAAGGTGGTCCCTGACCTGTGGGGCCCCTAAATATAACGAGCATAATCGTAGAATGCATAATGAAGTCTGCAGCACTTTGTGCTGAGCCTTGTGCTTAGAGCTTTACCTATGGTGACTCTTTCAATTCTCAAAATCGCCTCTGAGGTAGGTAACAGAACCCCAATTTTACATGTGAGGGAACTAAGGCACAGAGTGGTTGTGAGACTTACCCTAGATCACACAGCGAAAAGTGGCAGAGCCAGTCAGTCTGGCCCCAATGTTTGTCCCTTAATTGTGCACCCTGTACCATGCTGTCTCTGTTAAGGCTATGGGAGAAGGACAATTCAAAGAGAACACTATAACATCTAGAGTTGTGGAGATAAGACCATTCACTTTAAGATGAGCCATTTTATTTTATTGTATTTTATGTTTTATATAATTGTGGTGCTGGGGATCAAACCCAGGCTCACGCATGCTAGGCAAATTCTCTACCACTGAGCTGTGCGCCCAGCCCTAAGAGCACCAATTTTAAAATAGTGCAAGCAGAAAGGGAATTGAATGCTGTTTCTGTGGTGACTTAGGAGGAGGAAACTTCCAGAGCTAAGGTCCAGGGCTGTGGTGCAGGCATGAACACAGGTTTGGGAGTAAGGTTCCTTGGTTTGGATCCAGCTGGCACAAGGTACTCAACATTTATTCATATATGTAACACTTTTATTGGTGCAATGTAATTCTACATCATAATGAGATTCAAAGCAACACAAACATACATGTGTACATCACTTGGTAACTTTCTTAAGCTACAGATTCCTTTTCTATAAAAGGGCTGCCACCTTGTAGGTAGTTTCAAATAAGAGTGATGATAAGCATAAAGTGTTCAGTGCTGTGCTTGGTACATTAGAGGAAGTCCATAAAGATTAGACCCTAATTAAGTCTGAACCTCCCCTTGAGACTGTAGGCTCCTTGTGGGACAAGGCCCTCCTATTGATCTACTGGGTCTTTCAGTGCTGTCCACAGAACTTCGTGCTTAATAGTGCCTCAGTAAATGTGGTGAGATGGATGGATGGAAGGTATGGACTTGGGAGAAAGAAAAGTTGGAAAAATAAAAAAAAATGGAGTAGATGATGAAAGTGTAATAATTGTACTACCGGGCGTGGTGGCACACACTTGTAATCCCAGTACTTGGGAGGCTAAGACAGGAGGACCACAGGTTTGCGGCCAGCCTCAGCTACTTGGTGAGGACCTCTTCAACTTAGTAAGACCCTGTTTTAAAAATAAAGAATAAAAAATAGGGCTGGGGGTGTAGCTTGGAGGTAGAATGCTCCTGGGTTCACCCCAGTGCTGCAAAAAAATGGTACTATATGCTAATGCTAAGCACTTTGTAATAATCGTACTACATGCTAAGCACTTTGCATGCTTCATCACATTCCTGATTAGCCTCATGTTGCAAAGGAGAAAACGAGGCTTGGAGGGGCTAACTTGCTTATAGTTGCATGACTAAGAAGTGCCAGAGCTTCTGTGTGGACGGTCAAGTGCTCCAATTGCTGTTTGCTGATTCACAGTGAGGAGTGAGTAAAATGTTGGTAGAGAGGGAGAAAGTCCACAAGAAAAGCACATTCCGCAGTCATCCATACATCAGCCTTGAGATGAAGGAAAGCATGGGCAGGGGGCCATCCAAATTGGAGTTCAGGGGGGAAAAGTTTAAAAAGCAAATCCAGGTGTGGGAAAAAGGGTCAGAGTGACTTCGAAGGCTTATAGTTACATAAAAACCCCTGAGTAGAGACAGCAGTGGCTCTCTTGGGGCGCCTCCCTCTCTGTTGAGGGCTTTTTGCTTTTGCTTGCTTATGCTTTAAATGTTATTTTTTGCTAAATGAAATCTTTCTCTGAGTGCTGTACTTACTGTCTGTGATCTCATTTTTTTATTTTTTTGGTACTGGGGAACTGGGGGATTGAACCCAGGGGCATTCTATCTCAGAGCTACACCCCCAGCCCTATTTTATTTTGAAAGAGGGTCGTGAACCTGCGGTCCTCCAGTCTCAGTCTCCCAGGTACTGGGATTATGAGCATGCACCACCATGCCTGGGTTCCTGATCTCATTCTCAATTTCAGCGAGACAATGATCCCATCGCACAGATGAGATGAAGAATGGGGTAAGGAGAGCGGCATGTGTGTAGGCAATTGATTGAGGCTGCTGTGTTACCTATTCTTTGCTTTAAAATTCTTCACTTTAGGCAGAGGAGTGTGTGTGTGTGTGTGTGTGTGTGTGTGTGTGTGTGTGTGTGTGTGAATGTGATGGACCAGTGCCACATTTGCTGCTTGCCAAAGTCCCTTGCATGAACGACTCTGGGTCCAAGATTATTATTTTAATATCAGGGTCAGCCGAAGAGAAGGCAACTCAAATATCTGCCTCCAGCAGCCAGTGCCCTGCCTTTATTGAAAGTTTAGACAAAGCATCATAAAAACACACACAGGAACCTGCAAGTATCACAGGTCAAGATAAAGAGAGGCAGCAAGGCGGGGTCACAAAACAGTTGGGAGGAAGGAGGAGTTAAACATTACTAGTAGGTGGAGAGGACATCAAAGTCCACACGCTATCGATCCCATCAGGTCCCAGGGAATTTGTCCGCTTGCAGACAGATTCCACTCAACCAGGCACTGTGTACACAGCTGAGTTGGTCCACGATGTTAATCTCAATGTGTGATCCTAAGACGGCCCTCAACATATGTACATTAACTTTAAACCTTAGAGGTGGCTAGTGATTATTTGACTACCACAAACAGTGATTCAAATCCCAAGTATGATGAATTAGCTTTACAGAATTCCAAGCTTTGGAAGCCACCATGTCCAGTGTCACTTGTACTAGCAATGAACTCTCCAGGTGCATATTTAGAAAGTGACATCCTCCTGTCTCAGCCTCCCAGATACTGGGATTGCAAGCGTGTGCCACCGTGCCTGGGTCTGTATCTGCACCTGGAGGGTTCATTCATTGCTAGCACAAGAGAGAGTAGAAATATTCATGGTGAAACTAGTTTTGTCCAAACTACATGGACTAGCAAGAAAGACTGCATCAGCAGCCCCGACCCTTCCTAGAGTGAAAACAAGAACCAGGACACCAACATCCTCATACCTCGGGAAGGGGGGTCCTGCCTCTAGAACTGTTGGGTGCTGTGTCCGCGTGACTGGCCCAAGAAGAGTCTGCTTCCTGATGTGGAGAGTTGAATTCTCCCTTCAGAACTTTTTCTCCGACAGAAACTTTTTGTCAAGTGCATGTGGAAATACCTAAAAGGATGGAGCTGAAACTTCATGGCATTTTCACAGATCATGGGATGGTTTTCATGCCTCCTGGTTGGTAATAATTCGTGAGTAACAAATTTGGTTTTGAGTGTAGTTTTATTGGCCTGTACCACCTGTCAGTAAGATTATGGGGAAAAGGACACACAGCCTCATTCATATCAAATCTTTGAGATGACTGCTGGGAGTCAGCAGAAAGACCCTGGCAATTGGCCGCACTGGATTGGTTGAGAGGCCAGAGTACATAGCGTCATGGAAGAAGTTTGTTGTTATCGAACGAGCAGCACAAATGAATTCAAAAGTCCTAAATTCAAATTCTAGATCCATTTGAAGCGGGCTCTTCAATTTTTAGAAATTACCTATCACCCCTGGGCCTTTCTTTTCTTAGATGTGCAGTAGGGCTTTTCAGAGAGCTAATGTATCAAATAAAATTGTGTGTGTCTAAGCAATAAGTAACACAATACCTAAGTGTTATGGTTAGATATAGAATGGCCTCTTGAAAAGCTCAGAAATTGGTGTTTGGACTTGATATAATTGAGTCTTGAGGGTTGTAATCCCAGCAGTGGATAAATCCATTGTAATGGGTTTATCTGGGTGGTGGCTGGAGGGGTGGATCCCTAGGGGTGCTGCCTTGGAAATTACATAAATGGTTCCTCCTCCTCCTGCTCTCTCTCTTGCTTCTGGGCTCCATGATGTGAGGACTGCCCATGTGCTGCTCCTCTCTCTGCCTCCCGCCGCCATGCCCTGAGACCCAAGGTCCCTGGCCTCACATGGACTAAACCCAAAACCGTAAGAAAATAAATATTCTTTCCTCTAAGTTATGTGGTCAGTCTTTTAGATTATAGCTGCAAGAATATTGACCAGAACACTAAATCTAGTTATTCCAACACCAATGATAGTCAAAACACCATCCAAGGGGAAGCAGAACTACTTATGGTGTAATCCCATTGTATAAAAAGCCATGGAATTATATATTATACATTTATTTGTATGTACATAAAAACAGCCTAGGTGCAAACTGAAAAATGGGGGCTTCAAGAGCATGAGATTGGAGTCAGAGAGGGTGGGGAGGTCAGCGAGTGTGGAAGGAGTCTTTGCTCTTATTGTGTAACTTTCCGTGAGGTTTGAAAATTTAAAACCATTCATCTTGATTGCATCTATAATCACAGTTTTTTTATTTAAAAAAGATTATTCATATTAGTGATCCTTTCCCAGAAAAAGAAGTGGTGATGGAGGGAGAGAGCAACAAATCAAAAGAGCATGTGAGTATATCATCATAAAGCTTTTCTTCAAAAAGAAGATACAGATTTTATTAATATTTTATTTTTATTTGTGTGTGTGTGTGTGTGTGTGTGTGTGTGTGTGTGTGTTTGTGTGTGTGTGTATGTGTTACTAGGGATTGAACCTAGGGGCATTTTACTTTTGAGCTACATCTCCAGTCCAATTTTGTCTTTTATTTTTATTTATTAATTAATTTATTTTCATGGTACTGGGGATTGAACCCAGGGGCATTCCACCTTCGAGCCACATCCCTAGCCCTATTTTATTTTTATTTTGAATCAGGGTCTCGCTAACCTACCACACGCTCACCTCGAACCTGTGATCCTCCTGTCTCAGCCTCCCAAATACGGGATTACAGGTATGCACCACTGTGCTCAGTGAGGATGTGAATTTTAGACCATTAGAAAATGTATGTCCATTGGCCATAGAGACCAATGTTTAAAACCTAGATGCAACCAACTGCATGGCTTGATATGTGTCTTATTCTTAGGGTGGGGAAAGAATTGAAAGACCACAGATTTATATTATTTCAGGAATAGGATATACTTGAATTTAAATAAAATCCTCAATTCCACTGTGAGGATGGATCTAATAATGAAGCGGGAAGATCTGCCCCAACTCAGGACTTCAGGTGCTGCTGGAAGTGTGCTGGAGTCGCCTGTGCTGAGTGTACGTGGCAGCAAGGAGCACCAGGCCCAACCAGGCACATGTTTCACTTGTATCAGTGCCAAGGGAATGGGGGGCATTTCAAGGGGTCACCGTTTGCCAGGAAGGGCCTTTCCAGATTAATTCCACTTTGACTCTTCAGAGGGTGCATCATCAATGTTCTATAGCTCCTCAGCGACTCTAGTTTGGGTTACACCTCAAAGTAGAGTCAACATACTATACTCTTTGATTCAACATGGACTTAAGAGACTGTGTGACCAGGAGAGGGAGGTGCGAGACAGAAGAGAGGGTGGTGAGGCAGGGCTGGAAGGGCAATGAGGTGAGATCAGGATGGGTAACGTGGTGACTCTAACTTCAGCAGGCCTGACAATCACCTGCAGGGTTTGGAGTAGGACTAGACAATTTGTATTTCTAACTAGTTCACAAGAGCTGTTGTTACTGATCCAGAGGCCACAGCCTGGAAACCACTGAGCATAAAGGATTGGGAGGAAGATAACGAGGACTGAATCTGAAGAGGTAGGCAGGCAGGGCTTTGGAGCCCAAGTTCAGAAACTTGACTTATATCCTAGAGGGCACTGGGATGCCATGGAAATAATGTGAACCAGAAGATGCTTTAAGAACGTCACAACAATGAGGATGGATTACAGAAAAGGTGGAAGGCTTGCCTCTCCTGGAGGCTGGAATACAGTTGGAGGCCTTTCTTAGAGTACTCTGGGTGAGAGATACATGACGGGAACAGGAGAAGCTATGGGGGTTGTTTTTTTTTTTTTTTGTGGTACCGGGATTGAACCCAGGGGCGTTCTACCTCTGCGCCACACCCCCGCCATATATTTTTTATACTTTATTTTGAAACCGGGTCTCACGAAGTTGCGGAGGGCCTCACTATGGAGAGAGAGAGAGAGAGAGAGAGAGAGAGACAGGGAGCGAGAAAGAGAGAGAGAGAGAGAGAGAGAGAGCGAGCTGAGGCTGGCCGCGAACCCGGATCCTCCGGTCTCTGCCTCCCAAAGTACTGGGATTACAAGCGTGCGTCACCACGCCCGGTGGGGGTTGTTTCTTAATGTCCTTAGAATTATATGGATTTGAGAAATATTTAGGTGGGGGGACTGGCAATATTGGCAATTTGTTGGATGTGGGCAGAGGGGTAGTGAGGGAGAGGGAGAAATGAGAGGTGTTTAGGCTTGGAGAATCTGGTGGACTGGGCTGTATTCATGGATGTGGGGACCGTACAGCAGGAACACTAAAGATAAACAGTGGTGCACACTTGTAATCCCAGTACTTTGGGAGGCAGAGACTGGAGGATCCGGGTTTGTGGCCAGCCTCAGCTCTCAGCACTCTCTCTCTCTCTCTCCCTGTCTCTCTCTCTCTCTCTCTTTCCGTCTCTCTCTCTCTCTCTCTCTCTCTACCTAGTGAGGCCCTCTGCAACTTCGTGAGACCCGGTTTCAAAATAAAGTATAAAATATATGGCCGGGGGTGTAGCGTGGAGGTAGAACGCCCCTGGGTTCAATCCCCAGTACCGCAAAAAAAAAAAAAAAAAA
>PVJS01020992.1:0-32000 GCA_004027185.1 Glis glis
GCACATGATGTACATACACAAACCTATAAGACTCAATCACTATCTGGAGCATGAAAGGGAGGGAAGGGGGAGGGAATAGGGTGGGATTGGAGGGAGGGCTAAATGTGCAATGTGTGCATGTATGATGTTCATACCCTGACATATATCAAAATGTATAATTACAATTTACAATGCACCAATAAATGAACATAAAAAGTTATAAAAAATACAAAAAAATGATAAAGATAGTAATAAATTGTAACCCAGAGAATAAAAAAAAAGAAAAAACTTGAAGAAACAGATAAACTAACTCTCCTTCTGTTATTATTAATATTGAGACTAAGCGACTTCTTAGCAAGTTTTACAAAGTAAACTGTATTGGAATAATATCCTGGATGGTATTGCTTTCTTGGTTTGACCAACACCCCTATTAGGTGGCTTTATATGCATTCAAATACCAGTCCAATTACCCCATTCTAGAAACAGAATTCCTTTAAGCTCTTTGCTGTCTGAACATTTTTTTCTTCCTAAAAAATAATAAGTAAATTGCCACAGTGGCTTCACTAGTAATTATGCTATCCATCTTTATTCATTTTCGGTGCCTTTGTCCATGTTAGGTGCCCGGAGGTAGTTATTTGGTAAAACGCAAAATAAGCTCTCATTTCTGTCACTTGCGAGGGGAATTATCACTCTGAACACTCAGAGTACCCCAGGAAGTGTCTTGGACACATTTTTAACATGAAGCATAATAGCTATTTTACTGAGCACAGATCCTGTGCAAGTTATTTCGCATGAGTATCTATATCTCTAATTCTCATCTAAAATTTCTGTTGGTAAGAAAACAGAAGAATCAGAGTGGTTACAGTAATGTTAATATCATATGCCTGGAGGTTTCTGAGGTCAATTAGGAATATTTATCACTATGTCGTCACAAACTAAGCAGTTTTATTACATCATATGAACTTGTTTTTGCACTTGCCTAATCCAGTGTTTTTATGCCTTCAACAAGATAAAGAATTTACTTGAATTATTGACAAATTTTTCATTGTCAAGTTTACAATGAGGGCAGACTTATACAGCTTTGATGTTGAAATTTTCTTTCGTATCCTTTTATTTTGTTTGCTAAAGAAGTAGCATTCATTTCTTAAGAAAAAAAATTAAATCCGTAGAAAGAAATGCTGTGGCTGAGGATGTAGCTCAGTATTAGAGCACTTATCTAGCATGTGCAAGGCCCTGGGTTCAATCCCCAGCAGTGCAGGAAAAAAAAAATGCTGTAATCCTTTGCCAAGGAATCAAAAAGATTTCATTTTTATATGGTGTTCAGGCCCATCTACCTAAATTTTATAGAAACATAATGCCATATGCTTCAGAGGTTAGGGCCACGTATCCTTCTTTGGAGAAAAAAGACCTGTGGCTTTGTGATTTTAGATCAGTATGCTAAAATGTTTTAAGCTCAGTTTCTTTTCTTGTATCAACCTTTCAGATTGTTTGAGATGATATTAGATACTTCATGTGAATATGCTTTGCATATGCTAATTTCCTAAAAAATATAAATTTGCTGGGCCTGGTGGCACATGCTTGTAATCCCAGTACTTTGGGAGGCGGAGACCGGAGGATCCGGGTTCGCAGCCAGCCTCAGCTCTCTCTCTCTCTCTTTCTCTCTCTCTTTCTCTCTCTCTCTCTCTCTCTCCTTAGTGAGGCCCTCCGCAACTTCGTGAGACCCGGTTTCAAAATAAAAGTATAAAAATTAGGGCCGGGGGCGTAGCACGGAGGTAGAACACCACTGCGTTCAATCCCCAGTACCGCAAAACAAAAAAAAAAACTATATATAAATTTGCTCTGGGCTTGGTGGCACACGTTTATAATCCCAGTACTTGGGAGGCTGAGATGGAAAGATCACAGGTTCAAAGCCAGCCTCAGCAATTTAGGAAGGCTCTCAGCAACTTTGCATGACCCTGTTTCCAAATAAAAATAAAACAGGGCTGAAGGTGTAGCTCAGAGGTAGAACGCCCCTGTGTTCAATCCCCAGTACCACCACCAACACACACACACACACATGCGCGCACACACACACACACACACACACACTTTATGCTTTTTATGGAGGGTCATTATGTATACTATATATGCAAAACATTTGCCAAACATATTCATTTAATTTTGTAACTAGCCTTTGTTGGAAGGTGTCATGGCCTCCAATTTACAGAGAAAGAGACTGTCACAAGGAGTTAGAATGAAACAGAGCTTACCTTCTAGAAGACATTTGTCTGGCCCTGAAACATTTCTCTTGCACCACACATCATCTCTCTCTATGAAAACCATAGTCACATTTTTGTTTTAAATGCTGGACCTTAATAAGCATGCATTTATATTTAGAACTATTTAAGCTGGAAATATAGGGTTTTCCAACAGTTCCTGTTTAGAAGACTACATATTCTGGTAGTGGAAGCAACCACTAACCATGCATGGCTCACATCGGTTATTTATGCCATTCAGAATAACCAACAGTTCTTTGACTGATATCAGTTCTTGTTTCATTACAATATTAATACACTAAAGAGTAAGAGACATACTCATCCTGCTCAACTGTGGTGAGAGATTATTTGGCTTTTTGCCAAATCCAAATCTGCTCAAAAAAGAGAAGTTCCTCTAATATGTACCAGCTCCTCTACAGATATTGTTTTATTTAATGCAAGAAAATATTCCTTCATTCAGTAACTATTCAGTGCATTCCATGTTCCCAACACTGCTCTAGACAATAGGATTATCATTTTATAAATATATGGAACTGGTTTTTACCCTCATGTCACTAAAGTTCTAATAGTGATAAAGATGTTAAATAATTATACAGAAGTGTAAAATTCCACTGGAAACCTGCTGTGGAGGAGATGTGATGTTGGTATGACCGCCCTTAAAAAGAGAATTGGCCCTAATGATGCAGTTCAGGGAAGTTTTCCTGAGGAAATTGTGAGGCAACTGAGAGCTTAAGAATTAGTAAAATTGGTTCATTGAAGAGGGGATGGAGGAGGAACTTTGGAAGAGTGGGAAAATAATGGTAAAAATACCTACAAGTAGAGGGAACATGGTGAGTTAAATAACAGAAAGGGTGGAAGGAAAAAGATGCTGGCGTGACACAGTATAACAGGAAGAATAAAGGCCTGTTCTTTTAGATCAGAAAATGCTTCTTTGTGGACATACCATTTAAACTGAGATTGAACCCAGGAGCATGTTAACTCTGCACTATACTTCCAGCCCTTTTAATTTGAAGCAAGATCTCCCTAAGTCACTGCAGTTGGCCTCAAAACTGCGATCCTCTTGTCTCAGCCTCCCAAGTACTGTGGTTATAGGATTGCATTACCATGTTGGGCCTCTTATTTTACTTTTTAAAAAAAACTATAGAACAAAACTGGAAGCTAATTTCAATACATAGTGTGTAAGCAAACTATGCAAAGAAACAGTCACAGGAATAATGCAATAAAATTGTGGGTGTTCATAAATCCCTTAATAATACTCTGTTCCAAGGGGCTTAGGGAGAGAAAGAGAGAGAGAGAGAGAGAGAGAGAGAGAGAGAAGGAAGGAAGAAAACCTAATAGTAAGTCTCCCTCTACTTATCCTAATAAAGTTGCTTATTGAAATTTTTTCCCTGGTAGAGAAATTGAAGTTTCTAATGGTAGATGATAGGAGAGAAAATTTCCTGTTTACTCAATGGGTTTCATATAAAAATTGTAATTAACCTCATCAGGACAACAGAAGGAAAAATTCAGGAGGAAGGTGAAAGCTAATTGTACTTCACTGGGTGAATCTGTCCCCAAGTCCCTTTCCGGTCCATGAAGTGCTGTTTATATGGTTAGTTTTAATATTTTATTTTGTGATATTTACATTTATGGGGCTAGATATTTAAAAGATGAAGCAATATAATTGGCATTACACTTTTGAAAAATTGTATTTGATGGGATTGACAATGTTAAAAGATTTTCTAGTTAAGTACTCTCTGCAGTTCATATGGTTCCAGCTCCTTGCAGGAATGTATTCTCTACTTAAGGAAAGAAAAATACAGTGTGAGTCGGGTGTGGTGGTGCACGCCTATAATCCTAGTACTTGGGAGGCTGAGACCGGAGAATCACAGGTTCGTGGCTAGCCTCAGCTACTTAGTGAGGCCCTCCACAACTTAGTGAGACCCTGTTTCAAAATAAAGAATAAAATATAGGTCTGGGAGTGTAGCTCAGAGGTAGAATGTCCCTGGGTTCATTCCCCAGTACCTCAAAAAAAAAAAAAAAAGAAAAAGTACAGTGTTCACATGAAGATGGAAATGATCCCTAGTCTTCAGAAGTTGAGTTGACATTAAAACAAGAAGATATATGGAGGCCTGAGTTCTAGTTTCTTTTTTTATACATATATGCTTTCCACTGTAAAAGAAATATTTATAGAATTGGTGCAAGGACAGAAAATAAATCACTCTCAATTGCTCTACCTCATTACTATCAATACCAATATAATAATAATAATAACTGAAACAGTATTGTCTATGAACCCAATATAAATTATTTCTAATTCTTGAATTAACCTTGCAAAGTAGGTGAAACTAGTATCTTTGTTTCACAGATGAAGAAAACTGCCAGATGTATTATAGAACCTTTTCAGGCAGAATTTGCCTTATTTATGCTTTTTGGGTAGTAGGTAGCCTTTTAGCTATTTTTACCACTTAAATATGTATTGGTGTATCCATTCAGTTTTTGTTTATGCTTGTCATTATATTTCACATTAACTTTTATCCTTAACTTTTCAAATCATGTGCTATTTAATTACCTATGTGTCCACATTGCCAGCATTGCTAGAATGCACTAAAAAGTATCCTCATGTATGTAACCTATTTTATCCAACCAATAATTTGTATTTTGACCATCTTACTTGTCTTTTTCCCCCTGTAGTACTATTGGCTATGCTATAAAAACATTATTTTCATATAAATCTTTTTTTTTGAATTTTGGATTACTCTTTCGAATGGTTTTCTGGACAAAAATTGCTTTCTCAAAAAGTATCCTCCATAATTTTCCAGAATTTAAAAAATTTAATGTCAAATATAATTTACACTAAGTCATATTTCACTAAGCTCTATGACTCTAGATTTTCCCAATCCCTCTACCAATTAGCCTATAAAAATTTTGTTAACCAAAATAGTTATTTTTAAATAATTATTATTATTTATGTGTACTTGGACTATAAGGACTCATCCTGTGTAGGTCCACAAATTCAGAAGGACACATTCCTTTAGGAATCTAAAGAGACACCCTATGTAAATGGTCTTTACAGGAAGATATTCTATGCTTACTTCCATTAGTACTCATCCATTTCTTTCTTATTTATAACATTTTAAACTGCTTGAATTAACATAGCAGAACAAAAATAACTATTTAGCTAAAGTCACTAAAATATATCAAATCAATTTATATCATGTATAATAAATGCCCCTTCCTATAATGTTTATATTAACTGATTTTAACAGAGACTTTAGGTAGACAAAAAATACTAAACATGCAGAGCTATAAGAATCATTTAATTTTACATAGTTCTCAATAACACAAGATAAGAGTATATGCCTCTTTGTATGCATCTCTGTATGTGTGAAGTCTCACTTCATATCAGATTCTTGTCTTCCTAAAACAAATTTGAATCATTCTTCATGTACCAACCAAAGGCTCTGTCCAGCAAAACACCTGGTCTACACCAGATTCTCTATCACCTTCTGAGAATGACTAAGTCCAAAGATTAATTTATAATAACAAATATAAAAATTTTTGTCAAAACTGTTGTTTCTCTAGGGGCCCCAAGAGTATTATTTCAGTCCTCATATCACCCCATCCTGCAAAAATATTGCTTCCCATATCACAGATGAAAAAACTGAAGGACAATCATTTGCCCAGAACAACGGAACTAGTAATGGGGTCAATGAAGATATTCAGTCAGCACTATTAGTGGCAGGTATAGAAAATGAACCATAGTGGAAGTTTAGAAAGAGCTCTATTGGAGGGTACATAAATAACATACTGCTGAGTAACAATTTGCCTTAAAACTTAGTGACTTAAAAGAAAGAGAGCTAGGCATGGTGGCACATGCCTGCCATCCCAGTACTTGGGATTGCAGGTTTAAGGCCAGCCTCAGCAATTTAGCAAGACTCTCAGCAACCTAGTGAGACCCTGTTTCAAAAATGAAAAGTAAAATAGAGCTGGGAATGAGAGAGGGAGTGGAGAGAGAGAGAGAGAGAGAGAGAGAGAGAGAGAGAGAAAGAAAGAGAGAGAGAGAGACTAGGAAACTTTGGGGGTGTTGTATAATAAATGTGTGTAGTTCTTTGTAAATCAATTTTAAGCTGTACCTCAAGAAAACTATAAAAAAATACTTAGTGGCTTCCAACAGCAACCATTAGTGTGGCTTGAATGACTCTGATGACCAGAAAGACCATCACAAAAATACTCTTTGGCTGACAGCCAGAAAGCAGGTGTTGGCATGTCCCAGATCAGTAAGTGCTGAAGAATTAGAGGTGAAAATCTGTACGCATTTGTAAGGTACTCAGGGGATGGATTCATGTTTATTCTTTTTATTTATCAAATAAAACTGAGTTGGTTATCTTTTAGATGACAAACAAAGAGAATATTAAGAGGAGACAAACAGGGCGTGGACACATCCCCCTAATCCCAGTACGTGGGAGGCTGAAATAGGAGGATCACAGGTTTGAGGCCAGCATGCAGTAACTTAGTAAAGCTCTGTTACAAAGTAAAATAAATAAAATGAAAGGTCTGGTGGTGTAGTTCAGTAGTAGAATGTTCCTGGGTTCAATCCCCACCAGTAGCCCCACCACCATGCCCACACAGAGGACACAAGTAGAAATGAAGGAGCTACAGAAAAAAATTGTAATACTTTAAGGTGAAGGGTTTGCTTTTAGGGATTCAGAGAAACCCTGTGAATTAAGCACTAATGCTTGTTAGGGCACAGTGCCTGCTGATCTAGCCTGTTCTTACACAGACAGGACATGGTGAGCATCTTTTTCTGACATTCCAACAGGAAGTTTGTCTGCAAAAGGCTTCTTCTTCCTCCTCCTCCTCCTCCTCCTCCTCTCTTCTTCTTCTTCTTCTTCTTCTTCTTCTTCTTCTTCTTCTTCTTCTTCTTCTTCTGGTACTAGGGATTGAACCCAGGGGTATTCCATCTCTGAGCTACACCCCCAGCCCTATTTTATTTTTCATTTTGAAACAGGATCTCATTAGGTTGATGAAAGCCTTGCTAAGTTGTTGAGGCTGGTCTCAAGCCTGTGATCCTCCAGTCTCAGCCTCCCAAGTACTGGGATGATTACAGGCAAGCGCCACCACACTGGGCTGAGGCTACTTCTCAAGCAGCTTACAATGAACTCCTGAAGCAAGCTGGACTCCACCCCACTTTGGGGATACACACGGAAGTATTTGTTTTCATCAGGTTGCTTTGTCACTAAGTTAAATCCCCCTGAACACACACTTCAGTGTATCTCTCATGCCATGTTATTTTCTATGCTTTAAAAAAAATTGTATTGTGAAACGACTCAGAGGCTATTAAAATGGCTAGTAAAACAGTTCAAACGGAATGCATGCAACCATTTTATTTTCCAGACACCACATAGCAGTAAAACAAATACTAACGATTGTCAGTTTATGGTGTATTAAGTAGTTCTGAAATAGTTATCAAGAAAAAAATAGAGAGGTGATATCTTCTGAAGGATATTAAGACTGAAGTTCAATTTGCTCGATCTTCCCTCCACAAGGAAAATAGGAAGCAATTGTGGTGGACACCGTGGGGGTGCTAAATTATACAGAATCATTCTCTCTGTTAAAGAAACCATTCCAATAAAGATTCTATGAAAGCAAAAGGCCAAGTGGTTGCATTCACTTTAGCACCAGGACTCTTGAGCACTTAGACCTTTTGAAAAAGGAGCTCAAAGTCATCCAACTGCCCTTGTTTATAGATTAGAAAAGTTTTTCAAGGCCATAGTAGAAGTCAGAGGGAAAACAGGAACTTGTGATTTGCTTCACCAGGAATTCCCCTTGGGGCTGGTTGTGAGGGCTTCAAATAATGTTAAGAAATGATGATCCTGACATTCACTATCTGGTGTTTAATATGTAATTCATATGTCAACTCCAATGAGAAGAACTTACATCTTTAAAAATCCAGAAATGACAAATGTAATATTACAGAAAGAACAAGACAACTTTTACTTTGCATATCTACTCGTTCAAAGAAAAAAAAAAAACTGTGTCCACTAAATATCGCTCATTGATTCTGATAAAATAAATAATATTGAGTTAGACATGTGTTGCTGCCCTTAGGATTCAAAATATTTTCTCTTTGTGTAGAGAACAAAAAGGAAGAAAAGTTGGCCTCTTGGCATTATTTTGTCTGACAATTTGGTCCATCATTTCTTTTTTTTTTTTTTTTTTTTTGCGGTACTGGGGATTGAACCCAGGGCCATTCTACCTCCAAGCTACATCCCCAGCCCTATTTTATTTTTTATTTTGAAAAAGGTTCTAACTAAGTTGCGGAGGACCTCACTAAGTAGCTGAGGCTGCCCGCGAACTTGTGGTCCTCCTGTCTCAGCCTCCCAAGTACTGGGATGACAAGCGTGCACCACCACGCCCGGCTCAGGTCCATCTTTTCTAACAAATGAAGTGTAAACCCACTTTCCTTCAATTTCCTGCTCAGACTCCACCTCCTTGAGTTCTTTCTCACCCCATCATCAGAAGCAGTCTCTCACTCATTTGATCTTGACATCTTGTGTACTATTTTTCTTGTATTATTAGTCTTGAGTCTGCGTATGCATCTCCAGATATTCAGTAATCTCCTAATTAGTAGAGATAATCATTCTTGATTGGTCATCGGGATCTTTAGAGTATGGCATAGTTCTATTTCACCGTTTGTAGCTCTTGATTTTTATTTTTAAGTTTCATACATACAGTGTCTGAGGAATGACATTTTCTTAAATCTTAGTTTTTCAAATTTTTAAGTCAGTAAAATGGAAATTATAATTATACATAACCCATGGGATTTTGTAAGTATAAAGTGATATGCCTGTGAAGCTTTAAAAAGTGTCTGGTGCTTTCAAACAGTGTTAGAAATTTGTATTAACATAATACATGCCAGGCATTCAAACAATGTTAAAGATTTGTATTAACGTAATAATACCTACTGGATGTCAGGCGTGGTGGCACACGCTTGTAATCCCAGTACTTGGGAGGCTGAGACAGGAGGATCGCAGGTTCACGGTCAGCCTCAGCTACTTAGTGAGGCCCTCCACAACTTAGTGAGACCCTGTTTCAAAATAAAGAATAAAAAAAATAGGGCTGAGGGTATAGCTTGGAGGCAGAATGCCCCTGGGTTCAATCCCCAGTACTACAGTAATAATAATTAAAAAAATAAAATAATAACATTAATAATAATAATAACAATTGTCAAGAAATTCAACATTTAATTGTACAGGGAATTATAATAATCCATGATGGAATATTTGGGATATATATTGGGACATATTTTGGAATAATCATAATACTATTAATATTTTTGGTACTGAGACTTGGGTCTATCTAACATTACTGCTTGAATGTTTAGTGTTTAATGCTTAAAGCAACATGTCCTTTAAAGCCAACAATCCTTATGTCCTCTCTCCATTATATCATCATAACTCTAACCCACTGTGGCGTGTTAGTCCTAAGGCAATCACCCTATTTTAATGCCTCCCAAATCCTCATCTTATTCCCTTAGTCTTTTCTGCCCTTCTCTACCACTGACTTGTTCATTTCAATCTCACCTTCCTTCCGTTCTTGGTCTTCTCTTGCTCTGTAAAAGGAAATCCTTCTATCAGGGCGTGGTGGCACATGCTTGTAATCCCAGTACTTGGGAGGCTGAGACAGGAGGATCGCAGGTTCAAAATCAGCCTCGGCAACTTAGCAAGGCTCTCAGTAACCAAGTGAGACCCTGTTTCTGAATAAAAAATAAAATTGGGCTGGGGGTGTAGCTTGGAGGTAGAATGCCTCTGGTTTCAATCTCCAGTACCAAAAAAAAAAAAAAGAAAAAAAAAGGAAATCCTTCCAGCAAACCTTCTTAAATTCACGCTTCTGTTAATAAAAGATTCTTTCATATTTGCCTTACATTATGATATTATCCATCTAACAGTATTCCCCTATTAATGGGGGACTCCTAGAGGAGCAGAGGAAACAGTTTTATTGGCATTATGTCTCCTATTAAACCGCGCACTGTATATAAAAGGTAACCCATATGGCTCAATAAATGGGAAACATACCCAGTTCATAAAGGTGTCAGAATGTATTGGAATGTGGCCAGTGTGACATTTAGCAGCTGGCATTTATTAGCTTTTATGCACTGGAAGAGAAGGAGATACCTCCGTTAGTGTTATTGTTATTTGGAATCTCTCAAGAACTGCCTGTCTGCGTAGTGGCGACAATGAACAGCCTCTTTTTCGCATGGCTATTATATACACACAGATTAATTTCTGCCCGGTGCCTGGGAGCTCCATTAGATTGTTTTTGATGACTAAACTAACAAAACTTGGAAGACCTTTTTATTGAATTTTTCAGACAGTCAGAGGACTTGCCAAGGGGATTTTTGTATAAGAGCCAAAGCTTTTTATTATTGTAGTGATTTCACTCAAGGTCTGGGGAAAGAAGACCTTTAATTTTTGCCTTGTAGAAGTCACTCCACAACAAAATGGGGAGATGGAAAGATTGATGAATTTCTCTTGATATTTCTTTTTTTTTTTTGCGGTACTGGGGATTGAACCCAGGGGCATTCTACCTCCAGGCTACACTGCCAGCCCTATTTTTTATTCTTTATTTTGAAACAGGGTCTCACTAAGTTGCGGAGGGCCTCACTAAGTAGCTGAGGCTGGCTGCGAACCGGGATCCTCTGGTTTCAGCCTCCCAAGTACTGGGATTACAAGCATGCGCCACCACGCCCGGCTTCTCTTGATATTTCTAAAGGATGCTTTTATTTGTGGATAGTTGCTAGTTGTACTGTCTCTAGTGTGGAGCCTGAGACATCTTATTTGCTGACATCATTCAGAATTCCTTGATAGTTCTGTGGATTTTTTTATCTTTTGTTAGGTGTGTTTAACTTGGGTTTATGTCAAATACCTCCTATGAGCTAAGTATTGTTCTGTAACTGCCCATTTGTAATTTCATTCCCTCTTTATACCACCCATTACAAAAATGGGTAATGTGTTACAATTCTACAGAAAAGTAAAGTAACCCAGTTAAGTAATTTGAATAACTGGAGAATTTCCAAAGTGCATGTTCGGAGATATAGGTGAAACTTTCTAACAAGAGATTTTCAAATGTTCCGATAGTAATATTTAGCCAGTTATTAGGAAAACATATTAGTGATCAGTTAATTTAAGAATTTTGCTTGATGATGTACTTATTTTCTTACATGAGTAGTGAGTACTCAATTTGAAAAATATGTACATACACTAAAGATGAAAAAAATGATCATCAGACAAATCCTGTTATTCAGAACACACTCTAGGCAGTCCTTGGTTTGTATGACTTCAGTGGGGGTAATTTCAGGTGCAACACCTTATTAAATAACACTCCAGTCCCCCGGCCTCACAGTTCAAGTGTCAGTTACTACAGTCTATAACTGAGCAAATGCATGAAGTACACACTTCACCGGTTAGCTCTTAAGACCATAAATCTCTTTATGAGTGACAAGTGTTGAGCACGGTCACTGATCAATCACGTCACTTCTTTCAACACCTGGCCTGATTGGCCACTGCACATCTACTTTTCATCATGCACAAAAGCAATGCATGTATTTGTGTTTCTTTTCTCCTCGTGGTGAACCCATGCAACATTTGATGAAGTTTAGTAACCTAGAGTTAGCCCCCAAAGATGAAAGTTCAGGAAAGAAACAACAGTGATAACCCTAGAAGTGAAACAAGATGCCATGAGGACTTTTGAAAGTGGTAATAGAAAAAAACAGACAAGTTAAGAGCATCATGGGAGGAAGTAACAAGAAGTCACAAATATATATATTGAAATGTTTTCCACACTGTACTAATAACTTGTGGTATTTGGACTGAATATAAACGGAGTTACAGAACAAGTAGCTGACCATAAGAACTGTGACAGGGCCACAGGTCAAGACATTCTGGATAAAGTCAGAGAAATTTAGTAGAGGGGAGCTGACTGACATAAATGAATAAAGTAGTTGCAATGAAAAAGATAGATGGACCCAGAGGAACTAACACTGGAAAAACTTCACATTAGAGGCATTTTTTTGAGATTTTTCATGACATTGAAACACAGAAGATAAAAGTATTGGAAGATGATCCAAACATAGAATGACTTACCATGATTTATTAAGGCATAGAGAAGATGGTCACTCTGTACAGTAACTTATGCAAGAGGAGGAAGACAAGCACTGTTCAATGTTCAAACCACCTGATAATTTTTTTATCAATAACTAAACTTTGATTCTTAAGTTCTTAGTGTTTAAATTACAGTATATAAAAATCTCAATTGTATTTTTTATTATTCTATATATCTGTGACAGTAGAAAAATTTTTAAACATTTTGGCAAATTCTTATTTATTATTTACTTATTTATTTATTTATTTATTTATTTATTTATTTTATTGGTGCTGGAAGTTGAACCCAAGAGTATTCTCCCTCTGAGCTACCCCCCCAGCCCTATTTTACTTTTTATTTAAAAAAGAGACTGGCTAAGTAGCTGAGGGTCTTTCGTGTGTGTGTGTGTGTGTGTGTGTGTGTGTGTGTGTGTTAACCAAGTTTGTGAGTTTCTTTGATTTGGGGGTTTTTTAGAGTTTTATTTTTATTCTTAATACTTTTATTGGTGCATTATAGTTTCACATAATAATGCAGTTCATAGTGATAGTGACATACATGCACACAGCACTTGGTGGGCTTTTCCCCAGCTCCCTCCTCATCCCTTCCCCTTCCCCTTCCCCATACAGGGTATTTAGATTGACATTGGTATTCTCACATATGTACATAATGTCGATGGAAGTGATTCCTTCATGGATCCTCCCTCCCCCCCTTTCCCTAGACCACCTCCCTGACTCCACTAAAGTTTCTCCTCCATTATCTGAAGTCCCTCTTGTATCCAATTACTCCCCAGTTTCCACATATGAGAGAAAACATATGACCTTTCACTTTCTGTGACTGGCTAATCTCACTTAGCATAATCTTCTCCAGGTCCATCCATTTTCCTGCAAATGACATAATTCTCCTCTTCTTTATTGCTGAATAGAATTTCATTGTGTATATATCCCATAATTTTGTAATCCATTCATCTGTTGATGGACATCTAGGTTGGTTACATGATTTGGCTATTGTGAGTTGTGCTGCTATAAACATGGATATGCATACATTAGTATAACATTCTGATTTTGATCCCTTTAGAAAGATACCCAGGAGGAGTGGTATAGCTGGATCATATGGTGGATCCATTCTCACTTTTCTGAGGAATCTACACACTGATCTCCATAGCAGCTGCATTAATTTGTAATACCATCAACAGTGTAGAAGAGTTCCTATTTCCCCACATCCTCATCAGCATTTATTGTTATTTGACTTCTTGATGATTGCCATTCTGATTGGGGTTAGATGGAATCTCAGTGTAGAATTGATTTGCATCTGCCCGATTGCTAATGATGTTGAATATATTTTCATGCATTTATTGGCCATTTGTATCTCCTCCTGTGTGAAGTGTCTATTTAGTTCAATTGCCCATTTCTTGACTGAGTTGTTTTGTTTTTTGTTTAGTATTAAGTCATTTAAGTTCTTTGTATATTCTAGATATTTGTCCTCTATCAGAGGAATAGCTAACAAATATCTTCTCCTATTCTGTAGACTCTTCCTTTGATGAGTAGAAACTTTTTAGTTTAATGCCATCCCATTTATTAATTCTTGTTTTAATTTCCTGAGGTTTGGGGGTCTTATTGATGAAGTTTCTACCTGTGCTCATATGTTGTAGTTTTGGAGCTATGTTCTCCTCTAGTAACTTTAAAGTCTGTGGTCTAATTTCTAGGTCTTTGATCCATCTTGAGTTGACTCTTGTGCAGGGTAAGAGGTAGGGATTTAATTTCATTTTTATACAAATGGATAACCAGTTTTTCCAACACCATTTGTTGAAAAGGCTGTCCTTTCTCCAACATATGTGTTTGGTACCTTTGTTGAAAATCAATTTGTTATAAGTATGTGGATTTGTTTCTGTATCTTCTGTTTTGTTCCATTGATCTATGTGTCTGTTTTTGTGCCAATCCCATGCTGTTTTTATTACTATAGCTCTGCAGTATAATTTGAAGTCAGGAATTGTGATGCCTTCTGCATGATTTTTATTGCTGCAAATTACTTTCGCTATTCTGGGTCTTTTGTTTCTCCATATGAGATTTATGACTGATTTTTCTAGGTCTGTGAAGAATAGCATTGGTATTTTGATGGGGATTGTATTGACTCTGTAGATCACTTTTGGTAAAATGGCTCTTTTGATAATATTTATTCTGCCTATACAAGAGCAAGGAAGATCTTTCCATCTTCTAAGATCTTCAATTTCTTTGTTTAGTGTTTTATAATTTTTATTGTACAGGTCTTTTACATCCTTGGTTAGATTTATTCCTAGGCATTTTATTGTTTTTTGAGGTTATTGTGAATGGAATTGTTTTCTGGGTTTCTTTTTCAGTGGATCCATGGTTGGCATATAGAAAAGATACTGATTCTTTTAGATTGATTCTGTATCCCCCTACTTTGCTGAATTTTTAAATCAGCTCTATATGTCTTTTGGTTGAATTTTTTTGGTCTTCTAAATATAGAATTATGTCATCTGCAAATAGAGATAATTTCAGTTATTCTTTTTCTATTTGAATTCCTTTGATATCCTTCTCTTATTGCTCTGGCAAGAATCTTGAGGACTATATTGAAAAGGAGTGGTGATAGTGGGCATCCTTATCTTGTTCTTGATTTTAAAGGCAATTCCCGCAGTTTTTCCCCATGTTGATGTTGGCTTTGGGTTTATTCTATATTTCCTTAATGATGTTTAGGTAAGTTCTTTCTATTCCAATTTTCTGCTGAGGATATTTCTAAGTTGCTGAAGCTGTCATCAAGACCTGTGATCCTCCTGTCTCAAAGTCTCTCAAGTACTGGGATTACAGGTGTGTGCCACCATGCCCCACTAAAGTGAATGTGAGAATATCAGCACCCTAGCAAGTTACTTGATATACTCTAAAATTAGTTTGAACACAATGAAAATTTACATCACATATGTATGGAAGAATATATTGATTTTGGGCAAGTGTTCTCATCTGATTGCAGAAGGTAGGTCAAAAAGAAAGTCAAAGGGTATACCTTATACCATTCACTAGGCGTAGTAATGTAAACAAATCATTTAGCATGATTAGGTCTTTTTTTCTTCTAGGAATTGACAGTTTAGAAATAAACAATTTTTAATGATCCAATTGAGCACTAAAAGGCTACATACACATACACACATACTTATGTAAATGTAAACACACATAGATGTGGCATGTTGTAAATTATGGAAGACAATCTTAAAATTCAGAACATAAAAATGGGAAAACTAATGCCATAGATTTCTGTAAACGTGAGAAAAGTAAGAGCTATTTTTAATAATACCTATATCAAAATTGTATTTTACTCCACTGATATGAGAAAATATGTGTAAACTGACATAAAAAAAGCTCTGTGGGGTGTGAAGTATTTATAGTGGCCACATTGGGATGCAGAGACTGGTGGAACTATTTCTTCTTTTACTTTTGTTTATTTTTAAAGTTTTATGAACAAGCAATGATATTTTTGTACTATGTACACAAATACATAGAAGCATGCAGAATACTCATAGTGGAAGAAAAAGCTATTTAGAATGCTGAAGCGCAGTTGGATATTAAGAGTGATTCACTTTGTTTATTTCAGGAACGCTTGATTTCAACAATGATTTGTTACTCTGAAGCTGGTATAATTAGTCATCAATTTCAGGTTTATCAGTATTTCATTAAGCCAGTTTTATTTCTAAATAAAAAGCTACTTCTGTGGCCCACTGAAGATGCACATCTTCTTTTGAGGGTGATTTTGTTCTAAATCTTTTTTCGGGGAATAGAGTGGCATATTCTGATTTTTTTTTCCTGCAACCATCTGGCCTTGGTGTAAGAAATCAATTCTGTGGCAGCCATTGAACTCCAGTGCACTGAGGGGCATGTCCAAACTATGCTTCTCTCAATATCTTTAGCACAACTGACCTTTTGTTCTTGCAGAAGCAGGCTCAATTGGAACAAGAAGGAACCTGTCATGCCATTTCCCTGTTACAATATTCATTAGTAGGGGGCCATGATCTTCTGAGTCTCTACAGAAGATTCTTGTTAACAAGCCTCAAGTCAGCAATCTGCTCTTTCCCCATGCCTCAATAGAGTTTTATCAGGTTAACTAATTCTTAAATGAGCCCGTTCCCATGGCATAATCTCTTAATGCTTTTGGACACTGTTCCCGCCAATAGCTACCCTTTGATGACACAAGCCTACACTCCATAGCATGACATTTAAAACCCCCACAGGCTCGCCCTGTCCCCTCTTTGCCGCTGAACCTGTCTTCTGAGCTCCACAATTAGCACAAAGGAAATGCTCAGTACCAGGAACCTCATTGCCAGGCAGCTTCTGGTTTGATGCATTTAGTTAGATGTCAAAAGATGAGTCAAGGTTCTTCTAGATTCACATCTTCTGAAGACTGGCTTTTGTTTGTTTGTTTTACACTCACCAAATCATTTTGAAAATTGGCTCCAGGCTCTTTAAAAGCATGTAAAAGAAAATATCAAAGAACAAATTTTAGGTCTGTATATACTTTAGTGAAGAGTGTATTTGAAAATAATCACATACAATCATGCTTTGCTTAACACTGGAAATATATTCTGAGAAATGCATCATTAGGCAATCCTGTCTTTGTGTGAATATCATAGAGTATGTACACAAACCTAGATGGTATATAGATCAATCACTCCATGTGGGGATATAAGCATGAGATGTAGAAGGCTGCTGGTGCTATAACACAGCATACTATTTACAGCAATTTTTTTTAGTAAAAGTAAAAGGTATTTATTCTCAAATAATAAAAATGTATTCTATAGTAAATACCTAAATGAGTAACAGTACCATTATCAAGTATCACGTGCTGTACATAATTGCATGTTCTAAGCTTTTAGATGACTAACAGCAGAGTTGGTTTGTTTATAGCAGCATCACCATCAACACACAAGGAAAGTATTCCCTTACAATGTTAGATTGGCTACAGCATTATTAGCTGATTAGAATTTTTCATATTCATTATAATCTGATAGAGTCATCACTGTATATATTGTGTGTTGTTGATCAAAATGTTTTATAGTACATGACTGTTGTGCTGATTAATCTGGATCATCAACTTGATTGAATTGAAAGATGCCCAGGATTAAGAGACTCCTGGGTGTGTTGATGAGGGTGTTTCTAGAGATGATTGGCATGTGGGAGAGACCCACCCAGAATGTGGTGGCACTGTTCAATAGGCTAGAGCCCAGATGGAACAAAAGGTGGAAAGAGGAAGCCACATGAAGGCAAACTCAATTCTTCTTGAGCGGGCACATCCATTGCTACTGCCGTGGCCTGAGAACATTGGAGTTACAGCTTCTTCACTCTTCCAACATGGACTCTCTCCAAAAATTCCCCAGGCCTTTTGGTGTTGGACTGCATCTGCATCATTGTCCATCATGTTCTGAGGCTCCACCTTCTTGGACTGAGCAGCTACTGGTTCCTCCAGCTCTCCAGCATGCAGGTGGCCACTGTGGGAATATCCAGCTTCTGAACATGAAAGCCAATTTAATAAATCCCCTTTTATAATCAGACATAGGCATATCCTGTTGGTCCTGTTTCTCTAGAAAACCCTAATTAATGCAACTATATTCATTCAATGCATTTTCTATGATACTTTGCATCTATAGATTTCTTCCTATTATGTTAAAATAGGATAAATTGAGGGAAGAGGAGAGGGACATATATGGCCTAAAGAAAAAGAGTTGATCGAGAATAACTGGTGAGCCTGGTGTGCTGGCATATGCTTATAATCCTAGTACTTGTGAGGCTGAGACAGAAGGATTGCAGGTTCAAGACCAGCCTCAGCAACTTAGTGAGACTCTGTTTCAAAATTAAAATTTAAAAAAGGGTAGGGCTATAGCTCAAAGGTAGAATGCCCTGGGTTCAATCTCCAGTGCAAAAACAAACAAACAAAAAAAAACAAAAAAAAGAACTTATGAGGCATTTATAAGGGTGGATCAGCCAACTGAGGAAATAGTGACCACAAGATAAAGGTATCACATATTGTGTTAGAGAGCTTTCCATTGCTATGACAAAATACCTGAAATAAACAACTTAAAAGAAGGAAGTGCTTGCTTTGGCTCATGGATTTAGAGGTTTCAGTCCACGGTTGGTTGTCTCCATTGCTTCTGGTCGGGGGCAAGGCAGAACATCACTATGGAGAACATAGGGATGTTGGAGCAAAAATGCTCAGCTTTGCGGAACCAGGCAGCAGAGAAAAAGAGAAAGGAGGGACTGGGGTCTCAGTGGCCTCAATATCCCTAACTCCAGTGACCCAGCTTCTTTCCTTTAGGTACCTAAAGATAAATGAGCATAATATCCTTGTTCTGGGATTTATTTGAGGTAGAAAAATTATAAAATAATGCATTTCCTCATCTGTGAGACTGGAATTTGGAGGATCTAAAGATGGCCTTTTTGGAAGTAGAGTATATGTAATTGAATATTATAGTTGCACGGCAGTAACCATTAGATCTTCTCTATCTCCAACATCTTTCCTTCTTTCCCTGTCCACATGTTTAGTATCTAGGTCTTAATTTAGGAAGGTGACTGAGTGATGACATAGGAAGGCTGATGCCATTGAAAGAAGATTTTTATAACTTACATTTCCTGGGAGGAGAAGGATGATGTCCTGCTGCAGTACCTCAGGAGAAGCAGCCAGTTGGGTCAAGAGAAGAAACAAGAGTGAAGGAAAAGCTCATGCCAAAGCCTTTATTGGTGTTTCTACAGTAAAGACAAGACAGGGTGGACTAAAGTGTATAGGATTGGTTACATTTAATAATGTCAGCAGGCTCTGGGCTAAAGGGGAGGTCTCCAGTTGTCTGGTACCTGTCCCTAGACTAGCTTAAGTTAGGGAAAATATTTGTTTAGTCTGTGACAGTTAAATAAAATGGGTAGTTGTGGGTATAGACTAAGTATTGATTGGTTTTTACAAGAAAGGTATGCCCCTGCTGAGACCTTTGTTATCTTTAAGAACTGACTAACCCTGGGCTGGGCAGTCTCTACCCAGTAACAGATGCCACAAATGCCAGAGTTTCAATAACACAGAAAAATAAGAAACTGTATTTAATATAATTAGCCCTGAAACAAATGGTTAACAAATAGAAAAAAATTAAGAAGTCATAATTAAAATATCATATTCCTTGGAGTGCATATATAGCATGATATTTAGAATACTCATGGCACAATTAATCTTTAATGATAATCTGAAATAGAGTTTACCAACACAAAGAAGAAATGTCTGCTTTTATTGAACATTAGTTCCAATGAATCTGAATTGAGCCTTTTGCTCTATCTTTTATGATGGAGCCAAGAATCTTAAGAAAGTTTTCCAGGAAGGGGAAACATATGCCATAGAAATAGCAGAAAAGTAGAAAATAACAAAGGAGAGGACAATAGGAAAGGGGATCGGAGAAAAAAAATGGGCCCATCTAAGCAGGGCGTGGTGGTGCATGCCTGTAAACTCAGTACTTGTGAGGTTGAGTCAGAAGGATAGCAGGTTTGAGTCAAGCCTCAGCAACTTAGCAAGACCCTCAGCAACTTAGCAAGCACGTGTTTCAAAATAAAAAATAAAATACAGCTGGGGAGGTGTGTAGCTTGTATGTAAAATGCCACTAGGTTCAATCCTCAGCAACACACACACACACACACACACACACACACACACACACACACACATACAGGCCTTTTAAACATTCATTTTAAATAGAGATAACTCACTTAAAAGTGATTCACACAGCAAGTCATCTTATTTGACCCTGAGTACTCACGGTTTGCTAAGAGCAAAATAATGTTCCTTTTGGCAACGGACTTCCCATTGACATCCTTCCATACAGTCTGCATTCCTGTAGAGAGAAGGAAACAAGAGTGGTATCTGTTCTGTGTAGCCATGGAGCAGTGAAGCAGCCTCAGGGGAGGGCCACAGAGGATGCTCCTTTTGTGAAGCTACCATTTTTTTCTTATCTTTTTTTCATATGTTACTGGAGATTGAATCTAGGGTGTTCAGCCACTGAGCTAAATCCTCAGCCTTATTTAAATTTTTGTTGTAATGTGTATGATTTTGAAACAGGATCTCACTAAGTTATCATGCACTGGTCTCAAACCTGTGATCCTCTGGTCTCAGCCTCCCACATACTGGGATTACAGGCATGTGCCACCGTGCCTGCTTTCAATTGGTATTTTTTCAAAGGGAGCAGAGTTGTTTTAGGGTAAGGAAAAGTCCTAATACCAATAAACCCTACACTATACCTCTTTAGGTGTTTTTGAACAATTCAAGCTTCAATTGAGATATTGGACAAAATGGCTTCTAAAATTTCTACTTTTTTTTATCAGAGGTTTTTGTTTTGTGTTGTGTTTGTTTGTTTTATGGTACTAGGAATTGAACCTAGGTGAGTTTTACCTATGAGCTACACCCCCAGGCTTATTTTACTTTTTATTTTGAAACAAGATCTTGTTAAGTTCTGAGGCTGGCCTTAAATCTGTAATTCTCCTGTGTCAGCCTCCCAAGTACTGGGATTACAGGCATGTGCCACCACGCCCAACTTTTATCAGAGTTTTGACTGCACTACAATACATTTTATATACCAGTTAAAGTTTTTTTTTCTTATTAGGGGGTGGGGAAAGACAGAATCAAAACTTTGTGGCCTTCTGAGTGAAGAGAATAATAATTTCTGATGAGAAGTATTCCATGCCAAAGGAAGAATTATGAAGATTTTATAATTGGAATAAAAAAGAAGAATATGCATCCCTCTTAAGAGAATTTAATTTTAGTCAATTTCATTATTTTTCATCTACAGCCAAATTCCATCAGAATCAGTAATGCCAGACAGATGGTCAAGGGCAAAGTTAAGTGTCTCACTACCTATAAAAGGTGCCTTTTCATTGTGTCTCTGGAAAGCAATATAACATTTCAAATTTAATCAAAACTAATCAGAATATTTCTTCTTCATTAATAAAATCCAGATCCTTTTGGGGTTACTGTTCTTTAAATGGATGGGTTTATGCACTACAAATAAAAATCCAAAAATGAAAGGTGGAACATACGTATGTATTTATATATATATATACTTTTTAAAAAATATATAAAAACTACTAGGAATTGATGTAAATTTTTAGCTAGAAATACTTGGATTTTTTTCTAATGCCACATAATAACTATAATTTTACCTGATCGCGGGTAGATTTGTGCTCACAAAATTTTAGCCTAGAAGTGAAAACTAGACACAGGCCAGAATCCAAAAACCAGCTACCTGCTGTTAAAGAAAAATTACACCTGGGAAGACATTTTATTCAACCCAGCAATTACATGCAAAGGATTTGGGTCAGATACTTCCTGTCTGAATTAAGTACTTGAATGTGACAGGCCACATTCAGAGATAATATTGTTCTATTTAAAAAATAATAATAATGCAGAATTTCCATAGCTTAGAACTTAAGAGAGCAATTCCCAGGAAAAATGAGGCAAAAGGATGGTTTTCCAAAGAGTTATTTATACTTATTTTTTCCTTTGCTATTTTCCCAATTTTTGTGCTAGGTTCTACCTACAAAAGAACATGGGAGTGAACATTGTAAGGCTAATAACATGCAATCATTCCATCATTTATTTACCCATTAGCACTTATTAGTCCCAGATATGTTACTAATGCATTATCTCATTTAACCTTTACAACTTTGAGGAGTCATTTTGTTTTAATCATCTCTTCTTTGGAGGATAGAAGTAATTAAGGGGTTAACCTACTAGTTCAAGGTCACACAATTGTGTGGAACAGTCAAGATTTAAATAAAGTTGTGTCTGACTCCAGGTTTCTACTAGAGCTGGTAATGAGTTTCTGTGAATTCCTCTTTGAAAAGAAAGGTGAAAACAAAAAAGAGGTCAGAGAAGAGAAAGAGGAGAGCAGACTGCAACCTTGTGACCTTGTCGTCTACTTCGCAGCTGGCACAGAATCCCTCAGTAATTCTAAATCAATTATTCTGTAGTTAACTGTGGTTAATGACTAAGCTTAAGACTATTCTCCTTGTAATTATTTTTTATTTTAGTCTCTTTGGTCCTTTCTTAAGCATAACTGGGGAAATTTCAGCTGCTATTGATGGAATTGCTTTGTCTAAAATTACCTTCAAGCCCTGGGCTTTATCATGGTCATTTTGAAATAGATGTCATTGAAGAACCAGGTGGATTATATTTAATATTTTGTTTCCCGCTCTCTTCTGATGGCTGGCTCCACCAGCTAGGCTACCCCCTGATCTCTGGCTTGCTTAAATGCATCTCTAATGTAGTTTAAGACTTCATCATGCATTTGATGAGAAATGGATTTACAAACATGCTATTGCCTTCATATCTTTTCTGTGAAGGAAAAACTCCTACACATTTATGGTGAGAATCAGAAAGGGCTGTATATTGTGAATCTCCACTGTTGAAAATGTTTATGGATTTGGAGGGTAAGGATCACCTAATTAGGGATAGATGGAGGGACATAGTCATTAACATAGGGAAAATTAGTCCTGCCACTTTCTTTCTGTGCAGACTGGGAAGAGCAGTTTATTACTATTAAAATATGTTTCTCTGTTAAATTAAGATAACAAGACACATATTATAATTTGTGAAGTTTCAAATGATGGATTAGATGCAAAGTAAGCATGACTTTTAAAAGCTTACACTTTGGAAACTTAGTCTCAAGATTCAAAAGTGTGGGGTAGGGGAGGAGATTTGATGAAGAAAACAGTTTGAATAATGCTGTGTACATATACAAAATTACCAACACCAATCTCAGTAACAGGGAAGGGGAAGGGGAGAAAGTGGGTGGATCCAGAGGAAAACACCCCGAGTGCTGTGTGCCTCCATGTGCCTGTCACTCTGAACTTCATTATGATGTATTACAATGCACCAGTTAAAGTACATTTCACAAATATTGACTCTTATTTGCTATTTGCAGTTAGTCATTTAACCCCTCCACACTTCATCATATGCCAAATGAGGATACTATCACCTACCTCATAGGGAGGGCTGTAGGACCAAGTTACATTATAAAGAAGTAAATGATTGATAATACTGCTTTTCACATAGTGATGCCAAGAAAAAAAATACCAAAGTGGAATAGCCTTGGTTTGGGAAACTTAAAGTGGAGACCAGAGGCCATTGTTAATCAGATCTCACACAGGTCCACAGCTGAACCTTTGCACTGGGTCAAACCTTTGATCTGGGCCAATCTACTGTTTCCTAGAATGTTCTTTGTTAATCATTGTGACCTCTGTAGAATGGACCACTTCCCCCAAACTACCCAAAAAGTGAGATTGCACCACTCAGTCCCTAGCTTAACTTTTTGCGGAATCAATCATAATTTTTTACTAATAAGTGATGTCATTTCCATTATCCTGCTTTGTAGACCCCCATGGCTTAAAGTTATGAATACATCCACCATTTTGTAAAACCTTAGAGTATATTTTCTTTTTTTTTCTTATACTTTTATTGGTGCATTATATCTCACATCATAATGTAGTTCATAGTCATAGTGACATACATACACACAGCACTTGGTGAGTTTTCCCCTGACTCCTATAAGATATAGGAGTCTTCCCTATATAATATCTTCCCCATATAAGATATTCAGATTGGCATTGGTATTCTCATGTATGTACATAATGTCAGCGGAAGTGTTTCCTCCATTAATTCTCCCTCTCACCTCCCCTCCCCAGAACCACCTTCCTCGCTCCACTGGAGTTTCTCCTCCATTATCTAATGTCCCTCTTATATCCCAATTACTCCCTAGCTGTGTTTTCCTGGATTCCAATCTTAAAGTATTCCCAAATAAGTACAATTTTCTTTGTTCTCTGCAAGGTTGATTTTATTCTAGTTCACCATTGCTAAGGGATGTTAAATATGGTTGTTATAGTTAGGGTAAGCACTAAGTGCTAAGAAGGGGACAATGATGATTTCAGCTCCTGTTGCCATTTACAGAGTTGTTTCAGGGATGAGATACTCTTACTGATCAAGGTAGAAAATGAAGTCAAGGAAGTAAACTTTCAAGTTGCTATGGTATATATTCTATTGGAAACATGGAGGCAGTCTTTATGCTATTTCATGTACATATGGTCTAAAAGCAAAATGAGCGGTGCTATCAGTGGCCTAATCCAAAGTATCTAGATTAATTCCATATTTCACAAACTTCACATGCCCATTGCTTAAAATCTTTCAATAATGTTTCATTCTTCTTAGGACTAAGATCAAAATACTGAATGCTATTGACAAGTCTTCTAACACCATTGGCGACTCCCCAATTTCACAGTGTTTTCTGGGACTATGTGCCTCAGCCTCTGTGTTCTCAGTTCCTTAAGAAGTTCATGTGACCTCCTCCACAGGGCTTTGCTTATGCTCTGCCCTCTGTAAGGAAACCTTTCTCTTTCTCATCTAGTTTCTTATCTTCATTGTTAATTCTTCAGATCAGATATTATTTTATAAGTGAAGTCTTCCCTAACATTTGAGATAAAGCCAAAGTCCTATATGCCCTTAGTAAATGTTTGACTTTCCTTCATAGCAACAATCAGAGTTAGAAATTATTATTTTGGGTGGCAATTTGATTCATATATATTTCTCCAATTATGCCCAAATATATCTGAAAGCAAAGGATTTTAACTGTTTGCTCAAAATTATAATCTCATTCTGTTTTACCATAGCAGATGCCCCAATGAATAAAAGAATGGATGTATAAATTTATAAAAACATGCACACACAAATATACATATATATACATATATTTGTATTTAAATTTGTATTTATATGTTTTATGTACACATCAATCTTTCTATGTGTGCATGTATGTATGTATCCATGCATTTATGCATCCATCTTTTAAGATGTAGGAGTCATTACTAACAGATTTATTAATCAATTCCATGAATATTTGATTATATACTGCTCACCAAGTACTTGCTCAGTACTCTTCTATTTGTAAGGAATATAGTCATGCACAAAAGGAAGAAGCTCTCTCTTCATTAAGCTGACTTCTTATGGGAATAAATAAGACAAAAGCCATAGGTAAATTTTAAAATTGTGCAGATTATTGATATAAGGGACACTAAATCATTCAAGGGAATGGGCAACTAAGGAAATCATAAGAGAGCACTTTTGAGGAGATGGTATTTGAGCATAGATCCAAATGGAGTTGGAAAGGCTGCCTCATAGAGATCCTACCCATATTCTTGTATGTCGTTCTATAGTATATTAACTTGAATCTCTTCTCCTTTATACTGTGGTCCTGAAAGCACGCAGGCTTCCAAATTTCATCTGAAGGTAGGCATGGCTCCCAGTAGAAGTTGTAGACTGGAGACTTTCCCTCATTCTAAACTAAGGTCTTCTCCCTCACTTGCAATTAATTAGTCTTCATAGCAAAGTGTGTATAAGGCACACAATTTTACAATTATACATATTTTTGTTTGTTTGTTTTTGTGGCACTGGGAATTGAACCCAGGAACATTCTACCTCTGAGGTACAACCCCCAGTCCTTTTTATTTCTTATTTTTGAAATAGGGTCTCACTAAGTTGCTGAGGCTGGTCTTGAACTTGTGGTCCTCCTGCCTCAGCCTCCCTAAGTACTGGGATTATAACCAGACGCCACCAAGCCTGGCTAAAATTATACATTTTAAGAGTATATAATTGGGACCAATGACCTATGGCCATCTTATTAAGTCCTCATTGTTTTACTATGACAGGGTCTTACCTTGATCTGCAATGCTTGATAAGGGAGCCAATAACTACGTGTGGCTAGAGAGTACTAAAGATGTACCTGAGGAACTGCATTTCCTATTTTCATGTTAGTTAATTTTCATTCAGGTTAAAAACAGAAGCAGTGTAATTTATTTTTGTATTGAACATACTTTCATTGTTTTGTTGAGACTGTATTTCATTTTACTTGATGCCTCCCATAAGATATCATTGTTGCATTACCATGTGACTGTTAAAAATGTGGTCTATCTCAAGTATCACACAAAACATATCACTAATCTCGTCAGTGTCAACAGAATGATTCAGTTCAAATGTTGTCTTTTAATGCATCCATCTAATGTGTTGTAATACATTTATTTGAATGTTTTAGGCAGACAAGAGTTACAGTGCTACCAATCCAACTGTAACTGGCAATTAAACTGAAATATTTACTACTTTAATTATAAGTAAAATTTCTCTACTATAAAAGAAGTAATTATGGACACCATTTACATTTAAACAAAAGCATATCAATATTGCAGAACTGAGTGGAAATTCAGTAGAAGAGCTGTAATACACGTAAGAGTGAAATTCAAACCAAAAATTGGAAGCGGGTATGTAAAAATTTCATGTTGGATAAAAAATGCAGTTTATTGTAGCAGAGTAAAAAGAAAATTCTATTTGTAATGTAAAAAGAAAATTTGAAGATAAAAAGACAATTGTAAAGATTTGTTTCTTAACATTCAAAATAGATTTAGTTGCCTGGAATCAGAAATACATGTCTAACAATATCAAAAAGCCTAACAATGTATAAAATGATCTGAGCCTGTAATATTAGCCAGATAAAAATGCTGGGATTTGTGCACAAAAAATGAAAACGATTTTGATAGTAAAAAAAATAACATTATTTTTAAAAGTTTATTAGTGGTACGATACAAAATTCAATATATTTGCATGAGATGAAAAATCCTCAATTAAGCCAATAAATAAGTGACAGCAGCTAAACAAAATATTTCTAACATTAGCCATTATAAATAAACTCAAAATTAGTTTTAGCTTGGTCATGTTATAAGAGATACATTTCATAAGACTTCCAATTCACAAAGAAATATTGTCAATTTTTAGTCTAAATAATTGTTTATGACATATCTTTTTAAATTGTATCTGAAAAAAATTAAATAATTATTTTAAGTTCTATGAAGATTAAAGGCCTCCAATTACATTAGTTTAAAGAGTAGTATGGTTATAATATTTTTCTTTTTTTTTTGCAGTACCGGGGATTGAACGCAGGGGCGTTCTACCTCCACGTTACGCCCCCGGCCCTATTTTTTTTATACTTTATTTTGAAACCGGATCTCACGAAGTTGTGGAGGGCCTTACTAAGGAGAGAGAGAGAGAGAGAGAGAGAGAGAGCTGAGGCTGGCTGTGAACCCGGATCCTCCGGTCTCTGCCTCCCAAAATACTGGGATTACAAGCGTGCGCCACCACGCCCGGCTTTTTTTCTTTTTTTTATTGGTGCATTGTAATCATACATCTTGATGGGTTTCAGGGAGGTAGAAGTATACATGCACACATCGGTCAATTAGCCCTCCCTCAATTCCCTCTCCCTTCCCTCCTTCTCCTGCTCAGCATAGGAGTTGACTTTGATAAGTTTGTATATGTGCATCCTGCTCATTAGGGTATTTCCCTCTTCCCCCCTGCTATCTCCCTCAGTTAGGTTGCCTTCTTTACTCATCTGAGGTTTTCTCCATCTTTGGAGTCCCTTCTACACCCTATTCTCCCTAGCTTCAGCATATTAGGGAGAGCATCCGACTTTTTACTTTTTATGACTGACTAATCTCACTAAGCATAATGTTCTCTAATTCCATCCATTTCCCTGCAAATGACGTAATTTTGTTCTTCTTGATGGCTGCATAAAATTTCATTGTGTACATATCCTGTAGTCTTGTAATCCATTCATCTGTTGATGGACATCTTGGCTGGTTCCATAGTTTGGCAATTGTGAATTGTGCAGCTATAAACATAGATACACATGCATTAGTCTGATAATTTGGTTTCCATTCTTTTGGGTAGATACCTGGAAGTGGTATTCCTGGGTCATAAGGTAGGTTCATTCCCATTCTTCTGAGGATCCTCCACACTGTTTTCCAAAGTGGTTGCACTAATTTGCAATCCCACCAACAGTGTAGTAGAGTTCCTACTTCTCCACATCCTCACCAGCATTTGTAATTGTTTTTGTTTTTAATGATTGCCATTCTAATTGGGGTTAGTTGAAATCTTAGGGTAGTGTTGATTTTAATCTCTCTGATTGCTAGATATTAGTCCTCTATCAGAGGAGTAGCTGGCAAAAATCTTCTCCCATTCTGTCGGCTCTCTGTTGAGGTTCTTGATAGTTGCCTTTGCTATGCAGAAGCTCTTCAGTTTAATGCAATTCCATGTATTGATCCTCTTTTTAACGTCTTGTGCCTTTGGGGTCTTGTTGAGGAAGTTTTTGCCTGTGCCTATGTGTTGAAAAGTTGGACCTATGCTCTCTTCAAGTAGCTGCAAGGTCTCTGATCTAATTTTCAGGTCTTTGATCCATCTTGAATTGACTCTTGTGCAAGGTGAGAAAGGCACTCTCAAATAGCTATAATTTAAAGTAGGAAAGTAATGTTTCTCTTATTATTTCATTCAGCTGTATGAAATGTATTAAAAATATTCAGTTTTCTTTTTCTTTTCCTTTCTTTTGCTTGGTACTGGGTATTGAGCCCAGGGGCATCCTACCATTGAATTGCACCCCCAACCCTTTTTATGTTTTTGAAAGAGGGTCCCAATAAATTGCCAAAGCTGGCCTCAAACCTGCAATCCTCCTGTCGTTAGCCTCCCAAGTACTGGGATTAAAGGTGTGAGCCATGGTGCCTGGCAAAAATGTGTTTAGTTTTCTAAAAAAGACTTTTTGAAGTGTCATGGAATTAGTTATTCAAATCTTTCAGCATATAGTTGCAAAATATAAAGAATTAATTTAATGGTATTATGCTCATTGGTTGAGATGTTAAAGATCTTTAAAAGATTTACTGTATTATAAATTCAAGTTCAAGATTTTCTTGAAATGAAGGAATGGTTGCCAAATATCAAATAACTAAAGATAAAAATGGCAGCATGTTTTATGTTTTGTCATTAAGCTTCAGATGGAAGAGCTAAACTTTGGAGGTCTAAGGAAAGGAAAGATTTATGACTTTATGTCAGAATTAAAACTTTTCACAAAACAAATAATTAACTATGATTTTACTACATTTCCTAATAGGAATCATTATACAGAAGATCTATTTGTAATGACATCAAGTGAATTGACTGTGAAACTACAAGAAAAAATGAACAATAGCTTTTGATATCAAATTTAGTATTGCCTTTTAATTTAATGCTATATCCTTTTTTTTTTTTTTTGCAGTACCCGGGATTGAACCCAGGGACGTTCTACCTCCAAGCTACTCCCCCCGGCCCTATTTTTTACCCTTTATTTTGAAACCGGGTCTCACGAAGTTGCGGAGGGCCTCACTAAGTAGCTGAGGCTGGCTGTGAACCTGGATCCTCCCGTCTCCACCTCCCAAGTACTGGGATTACAAGCGTGCGCCACCATGCCCGGCGTTGCTATATCCTTTTTAATTTCATGTTTGAAATGATGTGCTGACCCAAAATTTAGTCAATTTACTTAACTCGGACATATGTAGTTTCAAAAGTAGTAAGTTTTTGTTTTAATGTCAAATTCTTCCAAAACTTATAAGCCAGTTTTGTCTAGTGAGCATTGAAAGGAAATCATGTGGCAGGCATGGTGGTGAATGCCTGTAATCCAGTACTTGGGAGGCTGAGAAAGGAGGATCGCAGGTTCATAGCCAGCCTCAGCAACTTGGTGAGGCCCTCCACAACTTAGTGAGACCCTGTTTAAAATAAAAATAAAATGAAATAGGGCTGGGAGTGTAGGTCAGAGGTAGAATGCCCCTGGACTCAATCCCCAATACCAAAAAAAAAAAGGAAAGAAGAAAATCAAATCATGTGCAATAGTTACATTTTATTCAACTATTGGAAAACTTTAAGTTTGCTTGAAGCACTAGGCTATGCGACTTTGCTTTTTTCCACAGTAAACCTTACGAAATCTAAGTACAACTCAAGTTACACTGATGGGAAGTTAGCATCTTGAAATAAGCTACATGTATAAAATACATAAGTGCATTTTCAAGACCAAATATAAAACGATTGAAATTTTTCATTAGTATTTTATATAATATTATATGTTAAAATGATTACATATAAAATATATTCAATTAAATACAATATATTATTATAATTAATTACTTTTTTTACTTTTTAATGTGACTATTAGAAGATGACTTAAATAACATATGTATCTTTCATTATTATTTCTATTGTAAAGCCCTGGTCCAGACACCATTAAGTCATATGAATAAAACCATGACGATTGACACCTAATTAATTGACAATTTATACATTAAGCTAATTTTTTCCACTTTATAATTTTCAATTTATCTTGAATTTACCTATACCTCCCCAAAGTTAATATGACCAAATTGCAAATTGGACTGTATATTATGATACGTCCTTTTTTGTGAACATTAATTCTGAGTGATTTAACTCTCTTTGCTTCATCTATTACAGTTGAGAAGAAGTAGTGCCTGTACAAAATGTGAAGGGGATATAGTGGAAGACGAATTTAGATTAAAAGAAAACATGGACAAAGTGTGGTAAAAATGACACCTGTCTTGGTATTTTTTTCTAACGATAACTGGTTAGAGAAGTTCAATGGGTCTTTAGAGTATATAACTAAACTTGGACATGAGATTACCCCATTATCTGAGACTGGACTTGGAAATTGGCGATGTCCTTCTCTTTTGGATGATTGTAGGTAAAATTTATTTTCCCAAGCAGAGTAGACATGACTGTCATCATCATTATAAAACTTTCTCTTAAGAATTATTAAGTAATTGTTATAGGTAAGCATAATTCAAGTACAGGAAAAGAATTTTCTCAAAGGTAGGAGGTAAGCTCTTATTACTCCCATAAGACAGATAAGGAAACTGGCTGGGAAATCTTAAGTTATTTGTATAATGCCCAAGAAGCTGAGAGTATCAGTGGTGGTCTATTATTAAGGGAAACAATTGACTTAAGTAATATCTATAGTCTTTGAGGCCACACTCTTGGCATTAACATTTGTTATTGAAGGTGACTTTGATAAGTTGTCTTTTACTTAGTATCTAACAAAATACATGGAAAAATAAAATATTTCAAAGAAAAGAATAATCCAGTTGTGATTTAAATTTTGGGTGTATGTGGGGGGGAGGTACTGGGTGGGGATTGAACCGAGGGGCTTTCTACCTCTGAACTACAACCCCAGCACTTCATTTATTTATTATTTATTTATTTTTATTTTGAATCAGGGTCTCGCTAGATGACTGAGAGTCTATTACTGAGCCTGGTCTGGAACCTGAGATCCTCCTGTCTCAGCCTCCCAAGTGCTGGGATTATAGGTGTGTACCACCATGCTCAGCTTGATTTTAATCTTAAAAGGAGTAATAAGGCAAATTTTCTTAAGAAAGGTCTAGCCCAGGTCTGCCATGTTTGTACTTACCCAGTCCAGGGAAGACATCGACGGTTTAGCTGTGGACTCTCCACTGAGCACCTTGCTTAGAATGTTTCCTCTAAAGAATTGAGGTGTCTGAGGCAGCTGCAACCAGTGCACCAGAGCTGAGTCAGATGCCTCTGTCATTCTGGACCCAGTATAACAGGTGCATCAGAACTTCTGTGACCAACTAGAAGAAAGGAGGGGAGAATGTGTACGTGGAGCACTAAGGGAAGCCCATCTGTTGCTTGAAAAAAATATAGAATACCCAATTCATGCCTTCCTGATACTCTTCTCTCTCTCTCTCTTTTTTTTTTTTTTTT
>PVJS01020993.1:0-31993 GCA_004027185.1 Glis glis
CCCTCTCCCCTCTCCCCTCTCCCCTCTCCCTCTCCCTCCTGTGTCTTTCAGGACAAAGTTCTACCTGCATGGACGCCATTCTCAGCATTGCTAAGTCATTCATTGCCCTGGGTCAGGCTGGACTTGGGGCTTTTCCAGGGCCTTTCTCTCAGTTTCCTGAGGCCACAGGTGGGAAAGGGAGGGGGGCAAAGTTCTCTGTTCTGGAGGCCCCCTGAACTCATCAGAAAGTTCCATCAGCTTTTGGGGTCCATCCTAAAAAGCAAGTGTCCTGGTGCCAGTGTTTTCTCATGAAATGCATCTCGGCTCACACCCTTTTGGGGAGCAGAAACAGCAGTGACATCACCATGTACCCGCCCCTGCAAAGAGACGGCAATGGCTTTCTCTAGGGCCTCCAGACCATTAAAATGAAAAACTCAGGGGCGACACTCCTGGTTCTTGACAAGTAGGAGGCTAACGTGGGCTGCTGGCCTCTAAACCTATCCCCAGAGAAGCCACAGAGGGAAAGGGACATATATAGAGCTGAAAATAGTAGATAAGTGAGGTGGTGGGGATTTGAGCAAGACACTCAAGGGAAGCTGTATGGGGAAGGTGGCCTGGTATGTGGTGGACAAGTATGGAGAGCGGGGGGGGGGGGTGCAGGCGGATATGCACACCTGAATATCTCTCCTCCTCCATTCCTGAGGCCCAGGAGAGAGCACCAAGGGAGAAAGCTTTGGACAGAACCGCTCTAAGCAGGGCGTGGTGGCGCACACTTGTAATCCCAGTACTTCAGAGGCTGAGACAGGAGGATTGCAGGTTTGTAGCCAGCCTCAGCTACTTAGTGAAGCCCTCTGCAACTTAGTGAAACCCTGTTTCAAAATAATAAAAAAACAGGTCTGGGGGTATATCTCGGAGGTAGAATGCCCCTGGGTTCAACCCCCAGTGCAGAAAAAAAAAAAATCTGGTACAGAAGAGTGTGAGGGTTAGTCTGTATTGTCAACTTGACCAGATTATGAAACACCTAAGATTATGTGAATTTGAGATTATTGGCTTATATAAAGGCTGACTGAAGGGGAAGTCCTGCCTCGAATGTGGGCAGCACTGTTCTGATAGGCGCAGATCTGGATAAAAAAAAGCAGGAAGCTGCGTGAATGCACGCTTGGTTCTTCCTGAGGAAAGCGTATCTGCTCTCATCTGAGATCTCAGCCTTCAGCTCTTTCAACTGGACCTTCACCATCATTTCTCCAGGGAGTTTCCTGGTCTTTCCATCTTAGACTGGGACTGAATTAGCTGTCTCTCTGATTCTGAGACTCCAGCTCTTGGACCACTGGTTCCTCCGGCTCTCTGCCTGCACGTGGCCATTTGGGACTACACTACTTCAGACTGTAAGCTGATTTTTTTTCTTTTTTTTTTTTTGCGGTACGGGGATTGAACCCAGGGGCATTCTACCTCTGAGCTACACCCCAGCCCTATTTTTTATACTTTATTTTGAAACCAGGTCTCACGAAGTTGCAGAGGGCCTCACTAAGTCGCTGAGGCTGGCCGCGAACCCGGATCCTCCGGTCTCCTCCTCCCAAGTATTGGGATTACAAGCATGTGCCACCACGCCCAGTTTGTAAGCTGATTTGATAAATCCCTTTTACCATATATGTGTCCTGTGAATTCTGTTACTCTAGTGAACCCTGACCAATTCAAAGAGGCAAGAGAGGGCTCCTGAGGGGCCCAGTTGCCTGGTGAAGGGGTAAAAGCAGCTGTGGCAATTCCAGTCTTCATCATGATAGGCTCTGAGGTCTGGAGCTCAGCCTTCTGCTCCTTACTTCTATCAGGAGGACACAAGTTAAGGCCCAGACCTCAGCCCATCTCCTGGTGCATGTTGCTAATCAAGGCAACCATGGAAATGACTACGAACTATCTACTTATATTCATTCCCAATTTTCTCCTGAGTTTAAAAAAATTTTTTAAGTTGGACACATGATTGCCCAGAATAAAAACTAAATTTCCCCAGCTTCCTTTGCAGCTAATGTGCCCATATGGTGGTACAGGGATGGAACCCAGGGGTGTTCTACTTCTCAGATATAACCCCAGCCCTATTTTATTCATCCAAGTAACTTGATAAGAGATCCTTATCCAAAAATCAGTTGCATTCCTTTATACCAATAAGTTAGATAAATGTAATTTTTAAAAAGCCTATCATTTATAAAACCGGTAAGAATATAAGTACCGAGGAGCAAACCTAACAAAATATGTACAAGAGCTTTGAAGTGTTTTGAAATCTTATCAAAAGGCATTAAAGAAGATCTAAATAAACTGAAAGATTTACTTGTTATGTAGATAGGTAGGCTCAATATAAAAAGTTCACCTTTTGTTAAGTTAATCAACATTACTACAACAAATCTTGATTCAATAAATGTTAATACAATAAAACACCCACTTTTTTTGTGAAATGTAGTAAGCTGACTCTAAAATTTGCATGAAAGAGCAAAGGGCCAAGGAGAGCCAGGAGGAATTTTAAAGATGAAAAAGTGGGAGACGTGCCATGTCAGATAAAAAAAAGAAATCTACAGTGAAGGTAAGTGAACAGTGTGACGTAGCGCGGGAGCAGGTGGGACAGTGCAGCAGAGCCAGCGCTGGCAACAGGCTGTGCACGTAGTAGAAAGTTTGCTAAGCAAATGAAAGAGAGCGACACAGACACGCAGGGAGGATGGACTGTCATAAATAGTCCTGGGGAAAATGGTAAACCAAAAGGGGGAAAATCAATGTGGAGATCTGCATCTCACTGTATACGAATTTGACTCCAGAGGTATTAGAATTTGACATCCAGCTGGGCGTGGTGGTGCACACTTGTAATCCCAGTACTTGGGAGGCTGAGACAGGAGGATCCAGGTTCACGGCCGGTCTCAGCTACTTAGTGAGGCCCTCCACAACTTAGTGAGACCCTGTTTCAAAATAAAGAATAAAAAAACAGGGCTGGGGGTGTAACTTGGAGGTAGAATGCCCCTGGGTTTAATCCCTAGTACTGCAAAAAAAAAAAATTTTTTTTTGACACCCAAAGCAAAACCTTCAATTGCTAGGAGGAAAATTTAAAAGAATTTCTTTTTGGGGGGGTATTGGGGGTTGAACCCAGAGGTATTCAACTTCTAAGTTATATCCCCAGTCCTTTTTATTTTTTATTTTGAAACAGGATCTCACTAAGTTGCCAACGCTGGCTTCGAAGCTGCAATCCTCCTGTCTCAGCCTCCCAAGTACTGGGATTACATGCGTGTGTCACCGTGCCTAACTTAAAAGGATTTCTTTATGTCAAAGTTTGAAAATATATTAAAAATAAATGACAAACAACAACAACCCCACAAAGAAAGAAAGGTAAATTTGACTAGATTTTTAAAAAAATTCTGTATTACAAAAATGACATGGGGAAAATGATAAGCCACAAAATGGGAGAAGGTATTTGCAGTGTAGGTGATAAATTAAGGATTAGTGTTTAATGTGTAAAGGATTCTTAAAAAGAAAAAAAAGAATATAATATAAAAATGGCAGAGGCTTTGGATAGGCGATGCATGGAGGAATGAGGGCTTATACCTGAGAGAATTGCTGTGGCTTGGATGTGTCCCCCCCAGTATTCAGGACTTCAGACTTAATAGACATTGTGATAGTATTAAGAGGTTGGGTTTTTAAGAGGTGATTTGGTCCTGAAGGCTCCTCCCCTCATGAATGGGATTAGGTGCCTGTCTTTGTACATTTTGTGCTGCTATAGCAGAATAACTGAGACTGAATAATTTATAAAGAACAGAGCTTTATCTTTTACAGTTCTAGAGGCTGGGAAGCCAAGGCCAAGGAACTCATATCTGGTGAGGTCCCCTTTTTCTCATTCACCATTTTCTTCCTTCATTTTTTCTTTCCTCCAACTCTTTTATTTGAGGAAAATTTTATATATGTACCACAATCTAGAATGGACAAATGTTAATATTTCATCCAAATATTTTTATACTATTATTGGTATGTTGTAATTATATATCATAGTGATATTCAAAATGGTACATTAATACATGTGCTCATGATTCAAATATTTTTAATAACAAGCCGGGCATGGTGGCACATGCCTGTAATTCTAGTACTTGGGAGGCTGAGGTAGGAGGATCACAGGTTCAAAGTTAGCCTCAGCAATTTAGTGAGGCTCTCAGCAACTTAGCAAGACCCTGTTTCCAAATAAAAAAATAAAATAGGGCAGGGGGTATAGCCCCAAGGTGGAAGACCCCTGGGTTCCACTCCCAGTACCACAAAATTTAATAATAAAATAAAGTATTGCAGATAAAGTACTTTTCGTCAGTCTCATTCATCTCCTTCCCTCCCCAAACATATCTATCATCATGAATTTGATGTAGATTCTTGTAGTTGACACTATTTTTTGGTAACTTCTCCACAATAGATTTTCCTATCTATTGTTAAAGAAAAAATTCAATAATACTTGTTAAAGCCTGCTAAGGAAGACTTTAGTCAGGACCATTGGTCTGATTGTGGAGAGAGACCAGATTCTTCTGCAGTAAGGTTTCTGGGCTCCCCAAGAATTCAGAAGAAGTTCGATTCTGGGTTGATCCTATCTGAGCAAGCCTTGGCCATGATGGAGGTTTCAGTAGAGGTCACCATGACCAGGGGATCCAGAGTTACTCCAGTTTCTCTTTTGATCACTCCCTTCCTTGCGATTGCTAAGGGAGTCGAATGTACAGGAATGAAAGCAAGAAAAGGAAAGTCACTCTGGTTTCTGTTGTGACTTAGTCTCTAGATCCTGTTTTAAGAGAAGTCTGAGAATATGGGTTCTGGGTGCGGAGTCTTCCTTCTTCTGTAAACCATTTAGGCAACGTGCCTTCAAACCAAGGGAGCCCTGAGCTCAGGCTTCCTTCTTTCACTCATTACTTCCTTCCCTGTCATCCTCACACCACTCTTGGGCAAATCCTGGATCTTAGTACTCTTCTTGGAGACTGATCTGACACACTTGCCAGCACTTGGCCGGGGGACACCACAGACAGAGATAACATCAATGTTGCAGCTGGGCTTCATCCTGCCCAGCCATGCAGAAGGAGGGGCAAGAGATAATTAGATTTCCTTCTATGTGGGAGCAGATATGCCCTGGCTTAGGACTCCAGCAGACAGGAAAGAGGAATAAACGAAAGAGAGCTGTGTCCTCTTATCCTTTGAACCTCATGTCTTTACCCACTTGAAAACTTGGTTGCAACGGTGCACTGGTAACGAGTGATTCAGGTCAATTCTCATCCACCCTGGGGTGCAAAATAAAAGGGAGAGGCAGTGGGAGAAGAAAAGAGCTTTGTGAGTTCCCCCCTCCCCAGGCTAAATGGACATAGAAATGCTACCAGACCCCAGATGCTCATGGGACTGGGTCCCAGCTTCGTCTCAACCCAAGACACCTCTTACTGGGGTAGAGGTAAATCTTTCACCCTAAATCCAAAAATTCTGCAGGACAAAGAAAATAGAATGTGCTTATAGATAGATTGAGAGAAAAGACAAAGTATGTCAGGAGTTTAGGTGTTAGTTAAACTTCATATATTTAAGGGGGATCAAAAGTCAATGGATAGTTCGTCCATGTTCCTAAGTGTTATTGAAACAAATTAGTTATAACATGTTAAACATATTTATGTGTATAAATCTCTCATCATGAAATCACATCAAAAGAGGTCCAATCAGCCTGAAAATACATATTAAACCAGGAGTGATTGGTGCACACCTATAACCCCAGTATTTGGGAGGCTGAGACAGAAGGATTGCAGGTTTGAAGCCAGCCCCAGCAACTTAGCGAGACCCTTCACAACTTAGCCAAACCCTGTTTCTAAATAAAAAATAAAAAGGTCTGGGGGTGTAACTCAAAGATAGAATGCCTCTGGGTTCAATCCCCAGCACCAAAGGGAAAAAAATCCCTTTTGTTTAATAACTGGATCATGTTTTAAAAGCTTGTAATATTTCTATTAGATTTCCCAGGTCCCTAGGATTTATTGATTTATTTATTTTTGTGGTACTGGGGATTGAACCCAGGGGCATTCTACCTCTGAGCTATACCCACAGCCCTATTTTTTTATTCTTTATTTTGAAACAGGGTCTCACTAAGTTGCAGAAGGCCTCACTAAATAGCTGAGGCTGGTCGTGAACCTGGATCCTCCGGTCTCAGCCTGAATTGTACTGGAATTACAAGCGTGCGCCACCACGCCTGGCTGGTCCCTAGGATTTAAACCACAAGATTCAAAATTTTAATTTATGATCCAGTAGTAGTTTATAGTCCTGTGGTTCTAGGATAATTAAGCTGCAATGTTGTAGTGATCTGGAATGATTTAAATCATTGGCTATTTCAGGATTATTAATATGATTTAAAAATAACCATAGAGAAAAATTTGTTTATTATTACCAGTGCTCCTCACCTTTTGTAATGCCAGAATTCGCCTTGCTTTTCTACTGCTTCCAAGACTATGAGGTCCCATGCTTGCCCTTTTGAAACCTTTGTCACCTGCTTGAACCATCTTCATCTCAATGTTGTGGATGGTCACCGACAACTTTCATATCACTTTCCTGTATTAATTGAAGACTTCTTGTACTATGGGACTATCTTTCAATTCAGTCGATTATGGCCCAGTTGACTATTGTAAAGGGGAAGTTAGGAAGGGTCAGAAGCCTCTGGCTAGGATTTCCCAAAAGGTAAGGAGTGGGACAAATAAAGGAGTGGCAACCATGAGTCAGAGCTTCAGCCATTGTCTTTCTTCCCCAAAAAAACACGTTTTGGGAAATGCTAGTGACATAATTTTTTAGGAAAAAAAATAAATGTGGTAAATTAAGTTTGCAAAAAAACTGCACAAATCTTACCTCTGTTGGAGTCTTATAATGCACATTTGTACATTAAAGGCTCTGAAAAATACCCTAGCAAAAGCATCTGGCTTGATTTTCCATAACCCAAAATTACTCAAACTTATTTAACCATAGGGGGCACTTTTCCAAAAGTAATTCCATTCCATTTACATTTTATGGAATTTGTGCTCCAGAAAATGTTTTAGGGGAAATGTTATCAGCATTCGGCATTAAGGATCCAAAGTGAAGTAATGGCCAATAAAACAAAAAAAAGGCACAAAGCTAGGGAAAAGTTCAAGCTTAGGGAGGCTTTTTTTTTTTCATAGAGGATGGGAGAAGCATGAGTATGTTTATAGACTGGGACAAGGAGCCTAAGAGGTGTGGAGATTGCCACCACAGAGAAGGGAGGATCGGTGGAGTCAGGCAAGGGCTTCTATTCCCAGCATCCACGCGAGACAGCTGTTATTGCTGCACACACTCTCTAGTGAAGACAATGAAGGCTCCAGGAGGCTGTTGCCCCAGGCCACATAGCTGGTCAGATGTGATCCCGCAGCCTGTGCTCTTGTCATGGTGCCACATTCTCTCCTTGTCCTGGTGATTTTGTTCACTAAATATCTTTCCAAAATTTCTTCTTTCCATCCTCCCTCTGGAGTAGGAGCAGATGATGTTGGGTTTTGAGGTCCACATGGGACCAGCTTCCTTTCTCCTCTCCATTTCATTGCACAGGTTTCCTCCTCTGCCCTGAATACTCTCAGATCTCTTTCCCAACTGCCTTCTTTGCTTCCAGACCTTCCCTATATAATGAGATCATAATCATCATCTCTATACACACATGCACACACACATATGCATGCACAATGCACATTATAGATATCGAAGATCTATGTATCTTAAGTACATATGCATATGTGTAAATTTTATATTCATCCTTTTTTAACATACAAACACATATACACATGCACACACACACAAGCATATGTTATTGATCCGTGATACAGTAATTTGCAAAGTCCCCCCCCCACACACACACTCATGTCCTCTATTTGAAAGTCATAATTCTTGCCTTGTGAATTTATGGTCAGCTGCAGGGAAAATAATGTAGTGGTTGTAAATGGAAGATAATGACTTTGGGTGGGGCTTCTGAGCTCTTAACTGGAATTTTTTTTTTTGTTATCTTGTTGTGACTTTGAATTCCATTTTTTATAGTGTGGAAGATTAAATAAAATTCTATTAGCCTTCTGGGAGGGGTTAATTAGAAATGTAGACAAAGGAACTAGTCAATATAATTTATTTAAATTTTTCAAAAGACTGACAAATTTCCAAAACAAATGCTGTATTAAAAAGATAGTTATAAATTGGTGGAAGTATTTTACTATGCATAGGATGTTAGATTAGAAATAAACTCCAAAGCTGGGAGTGGTGGTGCATGCCTGTAATCCCAGTACTTGGGAGGCTGAGACAGGAGGATTGTAGGTTCAAGGTCAACCTCAGCAACTTATTAAGACAAGACCCTAAGCCAGGCATGGTGGCACATGTTTGTAATCCCAGTAAGTGGGAGGCTGAGACAGGAGGATGCAGGTTCCTGGCCAGCCTCAGCAACTTAGTAAGACACTGTTTCAAAATAAAAACGACTGGGGTATAGCTTGGAAGTAGAATGTCCCTGGGTTCAATCCTCAGCACCAAAAAATAAAAAAGGAAAAGAAAAAGAAATAAACTCTAGCAGTGCATGAATATTTTTAACAGAGATAACTAAAAAATTTTGATAATATCTGCTTTCTGAGTCACATTCATGCTTTAAAGTACATTAAAGAATGAAAACTGTATTTTCCCAGAATACGCTGACACGCCTTAATTGAAAGTGGGGTTATTTCTAATGCATGAGCAATCTGGGGACTGATGTTTCCTCAAAAATTTCATTCTGTATCAAGAAAAACTTTTAGTATGGTTTCAATTGTCAGCAGTGAGCAGGTCCACAGATCACCTTGAACCATTATTACCAGCTTTTAGAATCACATTCCCTCCTTGCTTTCTGTACCTGTACTACATCTCTCCAGCAGATTTCTGTTTACCTGTATATTTTGAGGTTTTTAAAAAATTTTTAAATAAAGGTGAATAGCATTCCATAAGAGAATTTAGGAATGAGTTTAATTTTCATTTCTCTTTGTTAGCACCAGTTTATTTGTTTTCATTAGCAAAGTGTTGTTAGTTTCTCTTTGTGATATTCAAACAATAATATGGGCATACAAGTGCAGTCAGTGAATGTCCAGTTAGCAGAGTGGTCTTCCACAAAGATAAACATCCTTTATAGACTAATAAGACTTGATTCATAGTAACTCACAGGATCACAAATATGAAAGGACAATTTGGTTTTCCAGTTAGAATCCAAAACAGAAATGTCTTTCTGGCAGGTTTATCCCTAGAAGGAATGAAGCATCATTGCTAAACACCAAGTAGATACTTGCAACTGGAGCGCTCTGCCAGTTCTTTGGGGTCAAAAATACATCATTTTCCCCTTTATAAAACCTATGATCTATTTGGGAAGATGGAAGCATACAAGGAACACAAAGGAATCAAGGAAGACAGTTTATAATTCAGTGTTTACTCCGTGTCTTATATACAATTGCCCTGACACAAAATTTTGACATCTGCTCTTCATGTCTTCCAACTTCTTACTGCTTTTTGAATCTTGTTTTTTAAAGCTTGGTTAGGGCAGATCAAATCTTCATTTTAGAGCTAGAATACCCATCTTCCCAAGGTGGGGTTTTTCTTGAGTGTCAACTGAGTACCTGGGGACAGTGAGGTCTGTTCCCTCTGACTAGTTAGAACTCCAGTGCACCCCAGCACAGTGCAAGTTCAGGGTCTCTGCAGTGGCTTTCTTGCCTTGTGCATGCCGTCTATAGAATTCAGCAAAGGACCCTAGGGAACTGCAGGCAGATTCTGGATTATCTTCTCTGCATAGCTCCCTCCTTTCTCAGAAAATACCATTCACCTCAGCCATGTTGGACTTAGTAAGTGTCTTCACTTACTAAGTAAGACAGCCATGCTTGGCTCCCCCTCCTCTCGCTGTGGCCTTGCAAGGTATTTCCTGTCATAAACCAGGCTGACTGTGGGACTTGCTTCATTTGGCTCCCTTCTCTCAGGGATCACGACCCTGTACCATCTATTGTCCAACACCTAAAAAACAATTGCTTCATGTATTTGATCCAGTTTTATAGTTGTTCATGTCAGACCAGTCAGTCTGTCATAGTCAAAAGCAAATAATCTGAAAAAAAGCAAATAATCTGGTATAGTTTTTAATTGTTTTACTATGGTGAGTTTAAGAACAAAATGAATTCCTGGGGGGCCTCTTACCCAGCTTTGGCAATCAGTGATCCCATCCATCTTGTTTCACCTACACATTCATTCATTTGCCCCACTCCTGTTTATTTTGAAGCATATCCTAGCAATTATATCACTTCATCTACAAACATTTCAATATTTATCAAGAATAAATAATTTTTAAAAAACATAGCCACAATACCATTATCATACCCTAACAAGTTCTTAAAGTAGTAACTTAAGCAACTGTTACTAATTCTTTAATCTTATTTCAATCACATAAATAATAAGTGTTCGAAATTCCAATTGTCTCATGAATGTCATAATTTTCAGAGTTTGAATTAGGATGCAAATATTAAGTGCAATAAAGGTGGGGAGAAATCAGGGGAGAGTTGAGCTGTGCCCACTGGGTGAGGAGCGAGTTTTGAAAAGGAGAGATCATTCCAGCAGGACAAATGCTGCCCAAGTGAGATGAGAAAAGGGCTAGAACGTTCCCTCTGCACTTAACAAGAAGAGTCTTAAAACCTTGCTTTGCAAGAGCAGCATTGGGTGCAGTAACTGGGGGTGAGGAGGGAGTGACTGGGTCCAGGTTGGAGAGAATTGAAAATGAAATGGGTCTTGAAGACAAGGTTTAGATAAAGCTTTCAGGAGCGCTGGCTGGGAAGGGAAGGGAAAGGAGATGAGCAGCGAGGAATGGTGGTTGAGATGGTTTTTTAAAGATGGGGAAGTCAAAGTGCACATTTAATGCTGATGGGAAACACCAACAGAAACCATTTGTAAAAGACACTGGGACAAGGTGCTAATGCCCCAGAGAAGGCTCCTGAGTCTATGGAGAGAGTAGGAGCCAGAACAGGGAGAAAAAGCTGCGCTTGTAGAAGCAAAGGCCTCTCCCACACCGATGGAAGGGCCCACGCAGGCACAGGCGTGTGAACTTGATCGCTGGGGCTCAGGAACTGGGGGTTTGTCCCATTCGATGGTATTAGTATAAGCTGAGTTCAGGTACTGAGAGTAACGGCAGGAGGATAGGAAAGGAATAATGAGGTTTAAAATACATTTCATGGAGCATAGGAGAGAGAGTTAAGAGGTTCTAGAAGGCTGGCGTGCAGTACTGAGGGCCCAACTGCGGTTAGAGATTGTCTATCATGTGCGCTCTATATGTTGATCTTCAGATGAGCTAGCCACCTTTTAGGAATCAGGAGGAGAAAGTTGCTGATTTAGTATTATTTTCCCTAAAAATAAGTGTATTAAAACATTCTTAAAATTCCTTAATATCTTAACATTATCTAATATCTGTTCGGTGTTAAAATTTCCCCATTGTCTTGAAAATGTCTTTTTTTTTTTTACAATTGATTTGTTTGGATCAGGATCCAACGCAATCTGCACATTGCATCTTGTTGATACAGTTCTTAAATTTCTTTGACTCTGTAACAGTCCCCTTGCAGGTCCTTCATCCTGTGATGTGTTCCATGTTCTGGGTTTGTGATGCAAGTGCTTAGGTGGTGCCCTGCATTTCCTGCTGCACCGGGAGACAGGCATGCAGGGACCGGCTGTCTTGCTCTTTGTGATGGTAAGAGTCATCTGTAGGTTTAGGTGTTGTTAGACTAATGTATTCATTATAATAGTCCCCAATTAGCCTTTCACCTTCTAACTTTAGCAGTGAAGATTCATTATTTCATTAGGGGCTATAAATGGGTCATTGTTTAACTAGGGGTCTATAGGGTCTATATTTTAATCAATTTTAATTCATTCTGTCTGCATGTATTAGTTGGAATTTAATTCACATAGAGACAGCGGTATAAATCTTGCTTCTATCCTTCTACCTACTGGAGTATAACTTAATTTTCCTTTTTTTTTTCCAGTACTGGGGATTGGACCCATAGCCATTCTACTTCTGAGGTACACACTAGCCCTTTTTATTTTTGATTTTTGAAGCAGGGCCTCACTAAGTTACCTCATGCTGGCCTCAAACCTGCAATCCTCCTGTCTCAGCCTCCCAAGTACTGGGACATTTCCCATTTCTATGGGGGGGGGGGATCCCCCCAAACATGATTTGATCAGATTATTTGTCTTAGATGCTGCTGGGTGAAATCAATGGTTATGATAAAGGGTTCACAGAAGTATACATTTAGAGCAAAATCAGAGACCAGCATAAATCAGAGAATAAGTGGAGCGAGATCTCATTAAGTATACATTAATTAGTGGTACAGACTATGCCATTGCTAAAACAAGAAGTAGGAAATTAGAAAAATTAGAGGACATTTGGCATAGTGCCCAGCTCATGCTAGTATTAAGTAAAATTTATGTTTTATTTTCTTGAGAAACTCATATTAATGAACAGTGGGACATATTCTCCAAGCAAATATTATTTATGCAGGCTGCTGTGGATTCCTTCTTGTTTTTCCTTGTTAACAAGATCTAGGTTGGAACTCTTGAATGTCTCAATCCCTATAGAGTTTTCAAGTGGAAAGAGAACTGTTGTCTTGCACAGATATTTGATACCTGAGCTTGCACAGACTGAGATGCAAAACCTTCACAGCACCTGAAGAAATGATAATGTTAGGTAGTTGCAACCAAACACATGTAATGAACATATGCATGTGCACAAATCTTATTTTTCACAATCTACATTACATCTCATTTTATCTTAGCTGGTGTGACTATGTTTGATTTAAAAATACTTTTTTTTTGTTTCCAACTGAGTGAAAGTATTATATCAAAACAAAAGTTTACTGCTTACTGACTAAACTATTCACTCTACTATTTCTTCAGTCTAAAGATTACTTATGACATTAAAAAAAAAGAACTTGGTGTAATTTTTAACATATTTACAAAATCCAGATTTGAAATAATTCACCTGCTAAAGGAGAATGCTTGGAACTAACCAAGCTCAAAGCACTCAGAGGATCAGAAAGTGAATTTTCAAAAGAAAACACTCCCCCAGACGTAGGCTCCTGAACAGAAAGTCAGTATTTCAGATACTTGTAAACTGTCCTTTTGCAATGTAGAAGCGACCTTTATCCTAAAAAGCTTAATTTCCTTATCAAGGAATTTTGGGACTTACCAAGGTCAAATGAAAAGCACAGAAGTGTCCAAAATTAATCATTTCAGTTCTTTTAAGGCAGACAGTTTTGGTTTCTTTAGAAGAATGCCAAATATTTCTTGCAATAAATGAACATCATGAGTCATAAAAAGTAAAAAGCTTAATGAAGACAACACTGCATCAAAAATATGTTCAAAAAGGGAAAACATTTTGTGTTACTGTGCTCTGCCTGGCTAGAAAACATTAATTCAGAGCTGGACCAGTAACCCAGCATAGTGGTGCACACCTGTAATCCCAGTACTTGGGAGTCTGAGACAGGAGGATCACAGGTTTGAGGACAGTCTCAGCAGTGTAAAGAGACACTCAGCAACTTAGCAAGAACCTGTTGTTTCAAAAGCTAAAACAGGGTTGCGGGTGTAGCTTGGAAGTAGACTGCTCCTGGGTTCAATCTCTAGTACCAAAAAAAAGAAAAAAAAAAAAAGAACTAGACCAGTGAGCATCCTGTACATCCTTCATGGAAGCTCCAAGACCGTGGGCCAATCAGGCTGAAGGGAGCTATCCAAACAGCCAGAGAGCCTGGAAGCACAAAAAGCAAACCGGAGAATGTGGGGACAGTAGAACACTAGCAGTATGTTTTTTGTTTGCTCATAACTTCCCTGTTCTTCGTGTGTGAGTGGGTGTGTTTGTGTGTTACTAGAGATTGAACGCAGAGGCATTCTACCTCTGATCTACACCCCCAGCCCTATTTTAATTTTATTTTGAAACAGGTCTCTCTAAGTTGATGAGAGTCTCACTATTTGCTGAGGCTGTCCTCGAACCGGGGATCCTCCTGTCTCAGCCTCCCAAGTACTGGGATTACAAGCATGCGCCACCACAGCATGCGCCACCACACCCGGCTTCCCTGTTCTTTTTCTAACTGCGTATTTTAAGCCGGTCTGTTATATATGATATTCCTGTTCTTCCACATAGGTAGATTTATACTGTCTTCATTTGCTCATGGACACGAAGAGCTAACTCACTTAGAAATTTACCTTGGTTCTCAGAGCCTTCCCTACTGTTACACAAACAGCAAGATAAAAAGCACAAGTTAAGTGGCATGAGCACTGGGCAGTTTGAATTACAGCTCTGCAGAGGCCTCGCAGAGCGGGGCCAGCTGCTCCACCTTTCTCAGGATCCATGAAACTTGATATTAACGTTGTCTACATGTATTGTCAGTCTAGGAGAAATAACACGTGACAGTTCTTTGAGTTTTTCAGAAAAAAATATGTGAGTTCAATACAAAGGAAAGTAGAACTAGTATTTAGCATAATCCCCATTTTTGGGTAAACCATGCCTGTAACTATACAATGTATACTTTTTAATCCATACCCCTAAAAAATGTCTAATTATAATGTATTTATTAGTTTTCTTCTCATAACAGCAAATTTACTGTGGTAAGTAATGAGGTTTAAAATATATTTCATGAGGCCTAAGAGAGTTAAGAGATTCTAGAAGGTTGGTATTCCGTATTGAGGGCCCAGCTGAGGTTAGGTTAAAAGAATATTAGAAGCCGGGCGTGGTGGCACACGCTTGTAATCCCAGTACTTTGGGAGGCAGAGTACTTTGGGAGGCAGAGACCGGAGGATCCAGGTTCGCGGCCAGCCTCAGCTCTCTTTCTCTCTCTCTCCCTGTCTCTCTCTTTCTCTCTACTTAGTGAGGCCCTCCGCAACTTCGTGAGACCTGGTTTCAAAATAAAGTATAAAAAGTAGGGCCGTGGGTGTGGCACGGAGGTAGAACGCCCCTGGGTTCAATCCCCGGTACCGCAAAAAAAAAAAAAATATTAGAAGCCGGCAGTGGAGGCACATGCCTGTAATTCCAGTACTTTGGAGGCTGAGACAGGTGGATCTCAGTTTTGAAGTCAGCCTCAGCAACAAAGTGAGCTTTGCATCAACTTAATGAGACTCTGTTTCCAAATAAAAAATAAAAAATAGGGCTGGGGGTGTAGCTCAAAGGTAGAATTCCCCTGGGTTCAATCCCCAGCACCAAAACCAAAAGAAAACAAAAAACCAACTCTGGCTGGGTGTGGTGGCTCATGCCTGTAATATGAGTATCTGGGAGGCTGAGACAAGAGGATGGCAGATTCAAGGATAGCCTCAGCAATTTAGCCAGACTCTCAGCAACCTAGTGAGACCCTCTTTCAAAACAAAAAATAACAAGGTCTGGGGGTGTAGCTTAGAGGTAGAACCCACCTGGATTCAATCCCTAGTACCACAAACAAAACAAAACAAAAGACAAAAACAACTCTGCTGACACCTTGATTTTGAGCTTTCTCGATTCCAGAGGAGAAGGTAAGTCTGTTTACGCCCTCCAGCTCAGTGCTTTGCACCCAGCTCTGGAGAACTGAACCGGGACTCTTCAAATCGATGTGCTTCAAACATTTACCGCTGCTTAGAGAAGCAAGGCCAGCTCCCGCTGACCCAGAATCCATTTGTGTTTCCCCTGCGACAGGACAGCCTTGTGCCTCAGTGCTAGTTTACCCAGGAGATTTTAAATTTTTTTCATAAAGATGAACACCTCCTGGAGCGGGCCCAGATGCCCAGTTTCTAATCCAGTTCTTTCCATCCTGACATGCTGTCTCTGGGCCTGCCGACCGAGGAGCTATTTGACCTCAGATTAGTTTACACCGCATTCACTTTTTCTTGGAATTAGAGATAAATGCTCTTATAGTGCTTTTTGTAGAATTATGACTTTTCGCAGTGCCTGGGCATGGAGATAATCTTTGGAGCTTTTTAAAGGCACCCAGGCTCGGGTCCCAGTCCTGGAGTTTTGAGTCAATGCATGTGGCTTGGGGAGGGGGATGACAGCATTTACTACAAGACGCCCCCTTCAGGGATCATCATACATAATCAGGGTTGGCAGCCACCGGGGATCAAATGTGAGGCCCTTTGTCTTTCTCCAGCTAGTCTAAATTAAAGAGAGTATGTTGAGGCATGGAGGAGACAATACTGTCATTGTAGTTTTACTTCTGACTACTTTCCTTTGGTTACTAATACAAAAAAGACAGGCAAGCCTTAACAAATCTTAAAAGGCCTGTATGTTCCCAAAAGAGAGGAGAGAAAATGTAGGGTTATTGTTGGGCAGAGAGTAGAAAAACCAATGACAAAGGTAAGAAGCAATCACGCGCAGAGGAAAGGCAAACAACATGGCAACCCAGTGGGAAACACCAGAGGCGATCCCGGACCCCCAGTGGACAGACGTGGACCATTCTTCCCAGAGCTGGGGGCTGGGACTGGGCATGAGGAGTGCCCTGCTCATTGGTTGCTTTTTTTACTGTTGAGTTTTGAGAATTCTGTCATAGTGGTAGCATTTTCTATATATTTCTCTCCCACCCTCCTCTCTCCACCACCCATCCCCTTAGAATCCAGTTTTTGTCAAGAAAGATCCAGCACAGGTTCTGTGGTTCGTGCGCAGGTCGGATGGGGGAGTAGGGAGAGGTGTGAGATAGTGCGATGGGTGGAGATCAGTCTCTTCTTGCAGAGATCTGGGATAGGAAGGGGAGGGAGAAGCAGGAATAGAGGGAGACTGGATAACGAGCATCAAAATACAGGTAGATAGGAAGAATGCCCTACAGCATTTTACAGCACAAAGGTGTGACTATAGTGCACAACCGTCTCTTATATATTCTATGAAGAACTATAAGAGAAGAACTCAAAGGCTCCCCATGTAAAGAAACGATAAAGAGATAATGATGCTCATTATCCTGGTTTGATTAAGACATACCATAGACATGTATTGAAATATCACTTTACCCCATAAATATGTACAGTTATTACATTTTCATAAAAAGAATGATTCTCTAAGTTATTTTAATTTTTAAAATTAGAAAAAAAAATTTTTTTTTTTTGCGGTACCAGGGATTGAACCCAGGGGCGTTTTACCTCCGAGCTACACCCCTGGCCCTATTTTTTATACTTTATTTTGAAACTGAGTCTCACGAAGTTGCGGAGGACCTCACTAAGTAGCTGAGGCTGGCCGCGAACCCGGATCCTCCGGTCTCCGCCTCCCAAGTATTGGGATTACAAGCGTGTGCCACCATGCCTGGCAGAAATTTTATTTTATTTTTTATTATGATTCACATGCAATAGTGAGAAATAATACAGTGATCCTGTGTGGTACCTTTGACCCTGTCGCCACAATGGTAACACCTTGTGAAGCTCTGGTATGATGCCACCACCAGGATATCGGCACTGAGAGAGTCAAGATACAGTGTTTCTATTGCAAGAATGCCTGTGGCCCTTTATAGACACCCACTTTCCCCCACACCCACCTCCTCATCAATTCCTGGTAACCATGAATCAGTTCTCCATTTCTATAATCTTGTCATTTCAAAAACATTATAGAAATTGAGTCACGTATTTATATAATATGTATTTTTAAAACTCTTTGAGACTGACTGTTTTTCAAGCACAATTCTCTGGAGGTTCATTCAGGTTGTTGCTTATTTCAACCAGTTGTTCCCTTTGACTGCTGAGCACCTTCCTATGGTATGGAAGTACCAGTTTGTTCAACCATTCACTCATTGGAGGACATCCAGGTCATTCTTTTTTTTTTTTTTTGCGCTACTGGGGATGGAACCCAGGGGCATTCTACCTCCGAGTTCCACCCCCGGCCCTATTTTTAGTCTTTATTTTGAAATAGGGTCATCAATTAACTTAATTAAGTTGTAGAGGCCTCACTAAGTAGCTGAGGTTGGCCGCGAACCCGGATCCTCCGGTCTCAGCCTCCCAAGTACTGGGATTACAAGCATGTGCCACCACGCCTGGCTCATTCTCTCTCTCTCTTTTTTTTTTTTTTTTTTTTTTTGCGGTACCGGGGATTGAACCCAGGGGCTTCTATCTCCGAGCTACACCCCCGGCCCTATTTTTTATCCTTTATTTTGAAACTGGGTCTCACAAAGTTGCAGAGGGCCTAAGTAGCTGAGGCTGGCAGAGAACCTGGATCCTCTGGTCTCCGCCTCCCAAGTACTGAGATTACAAGCGTGCGCCACCACACCGGCTCTTTTTTTTTTTTTTTACAATTATGAATAAAGCTGCTATAAACATTCACATTTCTCTGGGATAAATTCCAGGTGTGTAACTGCTGAGTTGTGTGACTGTTGCATGTTTGAATTTTAAAGAATGTGCCAAACTGTTTTCTAGAGTGGCTGTAGGATTTGCATTCCTGCCAGGAATGGGTGCACAATTGATTTGGTTTCTCCACATACTCTCCCACATTTGGTATTATGACTATTTTTTATTTCAGCCATTTTGGTAGGTGTGGAGTGATACCTCATTGTGGGTTTCATTTGCATTTTCCTCTTGGCTAATGATCTTGAACATCTTTTCATGTGCTTGTTTTCCATCTGTATGTTTTCTTTGGCGAAATATTTTTTCATATTTCTTGTCCATTCATAGCTTTGTGTGTGTGTGTGTGTGTGTGTGTGTGTGTGCATGCACGTGTGTGCGCAGTGCTGTGGATTGAACCCAGAAGCATTCTACCTCTGAGCTACTCCCCAGCCCTTTTTTGTTTTTTATTTGGAAACAGTTTTGCTAAATTGCTGAGGGGCTCACTAAGTTGCTGAGGCTGGCGTTGAACCTGTGATCCTCCTGTAATCCTGTAATCCTCTCAGCCTCCCAGTACTTGAGACCTTCCCAAGTACTGGGCGCTGGCACACCCTGCTCATTGATTGCTTTTCTACTGTTGAGTTTTGAGGATTCTGTATAGGTTCTAGGTACAAGTCTTTGTCAGATACATTGTAGGTATTTTCCCCCCACTATGTGACTTGTCCTTTCCTCCTCTTACCAGGGTCTTCACGGTGGGCCATGAAAATCATTGATGACCAGTTGGTGGTGATGGTGGTGGTCTTGCCTCCCCACTCCTCATTAGGATCCAGTGTAGTCAGAGAGATAAACCACAGACCCTTGAGGTGTGCGTGGCAGGGTGGAGGCCACCCGGTAAGTGGGAAAATGGAGGGTGGGGTGAGTGTGATGTTGATCTTGATGAGATAGAGATAAGGCAGTTGTTACTGACATCTGGACTTAACAGAATACTCAGATTTTAACAGGAAATGAAAATTAAAAAGTACTATGAGCAAAGGGTATGTTTTCTACTTTTTTCTCTTTTTTAAGCCCTCCCCACAAATAACCTGTGAATCCAAGATCCTGAGGATCCGCCAACACGGGCTGGCCAGAAGAAAAGTGAAGCTCCCTGTCCCGCTGTTCTGGGAACAAAGCTCTGGTACCTTTGACTTCAGCTGACATGTCCAGAAAATAGGAACTTTAAGTTGTTAAGACCCATTATAGCCGGGCATGGTGGAGCACACCTGTAATCCCAGTACTTGGGAAGTTGAGACAGGAGGATCACAGGTTTGGAGCCAGCCTCAGCAACTTAGTGAGACCCTTTTTCAAAATAAATAAAATAAAATAAAAAATAAATAAAATAGGGCTGGGCGATGTAGCTCAGAAGTAGAATGCCCCTGGGTTCCGAGTCTGAGACAGGAGGATCACAGGTTCAAGGACAGCCTCAGCAATTCAGTGAAACCTTCAATGACTTAGCGAGACTGTGTTTCAACATAAAAAATAAAAAGGGCTGAGAGTGTAGCTCAAAGTAGAATGATCCTGGGTTCAATCCCCAGTCCCCCCCCCAAGAAAACAACAACAATATTATTTTTCCTGGTATGATGACCCTCTGGGTGTACCGTTTCGCATGTTGATTCTGCTAATCTGATTGACAAGGCAAATGTTCTCTTCTGTAGTCATTTTGCACTCGTGTCACCCACCACGTCATTTTGAGAACACTTAAAATGTGCATTTCCCTATGCCCTACTTTCATACCTGGGTGTGAATGTTAATGCTTACAATATTCTGTGCATAATGGGTTCAGCTAAAATAGCTCCAATAATGCCATAACATTTCTTCTAATTCTTCTCTATTATTTATTGCCAACTTGCAAATTAAAGGAGGAAGGCAATTTTTTTCATGTGAGAGTCAATTCAAACTTGAAAATCTTGAGGTCTGAACTGAGACTGACAGCATGCTCAAACTCATTGTTAATCTAAAATGAAAATACAGAACCGTGGTGGCGCATGCTTATAATCCCAATACTTGGGAGGCTGAAACAGGAGGATTGCAGGTTCGAGGCCAGCCTCAGAAACTTAGTGAGGCCCTCTGCAACTTAGTGAGACCTTGTTTCAAAATAAAAAATAATAAAATAGGACTGGGGTGTAGCTCGGAGTTCAATCCTTAGTACCATAAATAAATAAATAAATAAATAAATAAATAAATAAATAAACCGCCGCAGCCCACTCATTCCCGTTGGTGTCTTTTCCCCTTCCTCCTCCGCGCCTCGGAGCCCGCCCGGCCCGCTACAGCGCGGAGGCCCGAGGGAGGGGAGAGGCCGCTGTCCCGTCACCCGGCCCCGGGAAGCCTGTGTTCGCAGCCCTCCGACGTGGCGCCCAGTCCGGACCCAGCATGTAGGTGCCGGGCGGCTGCCATGAACTCCGGAGCCATGAGGATCCACAGTAAGGGACCTTTCCAGGGTGGAATCCAAGTCAAAAATGAAAAGAACAGACCATCTTTGAAATCTCTGAAAACTGATAACAGACCAGAAAAATCCAAATATAAGCCACTTTGGGGGAAAGTATTTTACCTTGACATAAAGGATCTGGGAGGGCAAGTTGAAGAATTTCTCAGCAAAGATATCAGTTATCTTATTTCAAATAAAAAGGAAGCAAAATATGCACAAACATTGGGTCGAATTTCTCCTGTACCAAGTCCAGAGTCTGCATGTACAGCAGAAACCACTTCACCTCGTCCCAGCCATGATGGAAGTTCTATTTAAGTCTCCAGACACAGTTTGTTTAAGCAGAGGAAAATTATTAGTTGAAAAAGCTATCAAGGATCATGATTTTATTCCTTCAAATAGTATATTATTAAATGCCTTATCATGGGGAGTAAAAATTCTTTATATTGATGACATTAGATATTACATTGAACAAAAGAAGAAAGTTGTGTTTACTTAAGAAATCAAGTACTTCTATAAGAGATGTGGGGAAAAGAGTTGGTACTGGAACACAAAAAACAAAAACAGGAAGACTCAAAAAGCCTTTTGTAAAGGTAGAAGATATGAGCCAACTTTAAAGGCCATTTTATCTTCAGCTGACCAGTATGCCTTTTAAAAACTATTCTATTCAGAAGCCCTGCAGTCCATTTGAAGTAGATAAGCCATCTACTGTCCAAAAGCAAACTCAGGCTAAACTAAGAATTCAAACAGATGGCAGTAAATATTGTGGACACCCAATTCAACTCCAGCTGAAAGAGAAGAAGAAAAAAGGATACTGTGAATGTTGCTTACAGAAATATGAAGATCTTGGAACACACCTTCTAAGTGAGCAGCACAGAAACTTTGCACAGAGTAACCAATATCAAGTTGATGATATTGTATCGAAGTTAGTTTTTGGTTTTGTGGAATATGAAAGAGACACACCTAAAAAGAAAAGGTAATTTGTCAACCAAAGTTTTAAATACTACTAAACTATTTTATTACATTAAAAACAAATCCAAAGTTTACCTGTTCTTAGAAGGAATATGTATTTTTAGGGTATAAATATGGTTAAGAATTAATAACTTCTTCCCTCTTCCCCTACTAACTAAACATGCTTGCCTCACATTAGTTTTAGTCTCCTTGACATTAATGGTTTAAAAAAAGGAGTGGGCAAACTTTTCTGTAAAGAATCCAGATACTTAATATTTTAGGTTTTGTGAACTCTAAGATCTCTGTTGCAACTGCTTAGTTTTGGTATTGTACAATGAATGTGGCGTATTGCAATAAAACTTTACTCAGAAAAAAAGAAAAATAAATAAATAAATAAAATGAAAATACAGTATCGTTTTGACCTTTTGACCCATTGATAACTCTATAAGCCAGCCTCTAAAACACATTCATTAAATTACATAAATTTAAGCCAGGCGTGGTGGCGCACGCTTGTAATCCCAGTACTTGGGAGGCTGAGACCGGAGGATCCAGGTTCGCAGCCAGCCTCAGCTACTTAGTGAGGCCCTCCGCAACTTCGTGAAACCCTGTTTCAAAAATAAAGTATAAAAAATAGGGCCGGGGGTGTAGCTCGGAGGTAGAAGGCCCCTGGGTTCAATCCCCGGTACCACAAAAAAAAAATTATATAAATTTACTTAAATCTCATTTTTGTGTTATGTTTAGTTAATAAACACACCAAGTCAGGCATGATGGCACATGCTTATAGTCCCAGTACTTGGGAGGCTGAGACAGGAGAATTGCAGGTTCAAGGATAGCCTCAGCAACTTAGTGAGATCCTCTGCAACTTAGTGAGACCCTGTTTCAAAATAAAGAATAAAAAATAGGGCTGGGCATGTAGCTCAGAGGTAAAATCCTCCCGGGCTCAATCCCCAGCACCAAATAATCAAACAAACAAACAAAAACAAAAAAACAAAAAAACACACCAACCAACCTACAACAGTCTAACCCTAAGCATAAGTAAAGACAGCTGAGCAGATTGGAACATGTACACAATCCCTCAGTAAGACCTATCTCCATGTAGTGCTACTTAATTTTTCGTTCTTTCCATGTGGGGCATGCATGGAAAGATTTGATTTTGTGGGACCTGAAGCTTATAGAACATTTGGCTTTCTTTAAAGAAAAATATTTTCTTTTTTGAAAATTTTTTTTGTTGTTGTTGTGGTACCGGGGATTGAACGCAGGGGCGTTCTACCTCCGCGCTATGCCTCCGGCCCTATTTTTTATACTTTATTTTGAAACCAGGTCTCACGAAGTTGCGGAGGGCCTCACTAAGTAGAGAGAGAGACAGAGAGAGACAGAGATAGAGAGAGCTGAGGCTGGCCGCGAACCCTGATCCTATGGTCTCTGCCTCCCAAAGTACTGGGATTACAAGCGTGGGCCACCACGCCCGGCTGAAAAATATTTTCAAAATACAAAATTAGGTACAGAGCTAGGGCCCAGTAGCTTAAGCTTCTAAATCTACCTCTGGAATGTGGAAAACAGTCATGTGCTCCAGGTAGTGTCCCAAATGTTTCCTGATACGGCTTATTTTCTGCCAAGTAGTCATCAAATGCATCTTACATCATTGGGTAAAGAGCTGAGTCTCTCAGTTACTGTCGATTTGATTAAGTTTATCTTTTAAAACCAATCAGGAATGCACCAACAGCTTTTATATTCTGACTATTTTGCTGAAATAGTCTGATGTAGATGATCTGATGTAGATGTAATGATCTAATATTTACACACTGTGTATACATATTGATTTTATCACATCATATCCCATAAACATATACAATTATTATGTGCCAATCTAAAATTTTTTAAATGATGAATTTGACATCACCAAGCACCTTATTAGACAAACACAAATTATCTTGATTAAAAAAATATTTTTTCTGCCAGTTGTGGTGGAGCACACCTGTACTTCCAGTACTTGAGAGACTGAGACAGGAGGATCACAGGTCTGAGTCCAGCCTCAGCAAGACTGTCAGCAACTTAGCGAGATCCTGTGTCAAAATAAAAATAAAACAGAGCTGGGGATGTAGCTCAGAGGTAGAATGCCCCTGGGTTCAATCCCCAGTACCAAAAAAAGTTTTTTTCCTAAGTTAGGAACAGAAATACCAATACTGCATGGATCCCCAGCATCTACTCACTGTTGTTGGATGAACTAACAGGTGACTGTGGTTTAGGGCAGGGCATTGGTTCATTTAACAGCTACTAGTTGGGTACGTAATATGTGCCAGGCACTCTTCTAAGCACTGTGAAGGAGCACTGAGCAAAATAAACAAATACCTCTGCCTGTAAGTCTTCTGTTCTAGTGATGTATGACTATGTCATGACTGTTACATATTGCTGGGCATCTCAGGTTGTAGTGGTTCCAGCTGGCATCAGTTAGCAGTGTGAGGCTTTGAACCTGTAAGTTACATAGTTTATTTCCCAAAACTCCCCTCTCTGCTACATGAGGCAAAGGATCTGTGTGCACCCATGTGTGTGTTACTTAATGAGCACTTCGAGGGAGGATCACATGGGGGATTTAAAGGGGTGGGTCATGAAACCTCAAGACAGGAAACCTAACAGTTTGGTAAAACACATACCAATTTTTTTTTTTTGGCGGTACCAGGGATTGAACTCAGGGGCGTTTTACCTCCGAGCTACACCCCCGGTCCTGTTTTTTATATTTTATTTTGAAACCGGTCTCACGAAGTTGCGGAGGGCCTCACTAAGTAGCTGAGGCTGGCCGCGAACCCAGATCCTCCGGTCTTAGCCTCCCAAGTACTGGGATTACAAGCGTGTGCCACCATGCCCAGCCCAAAATTTTATTTTATTTAAAAATAAAAGTCCACAGGACAAAAGGAAAATGGAGATGCGGCATGCACATATTTTGGCCACATGCCAGGTAGATGAATGATAAAGTCAGTATTTGTCCAAAGCCAAGACCAAACCAAATGTCATCACCATTGATTCAATTTCTGATATATAAGAATAAATCTGAAATTTTGTCAAATTTTAATTATTTTTCCAATTGTATTATTAAAAGTTTCAGTAGTAGCCAGAAGTAGTGGTACATGCCTGTAACCCCAGTACTTTGGAGGCTGAGACAGAAGAATTGCAGGTTCAAGGACAGCCTCAGCAACTTACTGAGACCCAGTTCAAAATAAAAATTAAAAAGAGCTGGGGGTGTAGCTTGGAAGCTTCAAAGTAGAATGTCCCTGGTCTTGATCTCCTGTACAAAAGAAAGATTATATATAGTACAAAAGAGAGATTTATATATATATATAATCTTTCTTTTATATATATAAATATATTCAAAGACTATATATATATATATATATATATATATATAGTCTTTGAATTGCCATCTGTATCTCTCTTTTTTTTTTTTTTGGTTCTTGGTATTGTGCCCAGGGGCATTCAACCTCCAAACTACACCCCTATCCCTTTTTTAATTTTTTGTTTGAAACAGGGTCTCACTAGGTTGCTGAGAGTCTAAGTTGCTGAGGCTGGTCTTGAACCTCTTGTCTCAGCCTCTCAAGTACTCAGATTACAAGCATGCACCACCATGCCTGGCTTGTGTCTCAATTTTTGTTGCATGCATACACATACCATAATTCCAGTATCTATCACCTATCACCAGGAGGTGATAAAAATTGTGTTGAAATGTATGTTTTGCTTTTTGACTTGAAAGACCAGGACTGAAGCAGAAATCAAGCAGTAGATTTTGACAAAGAGCAAAGGTGGAGATAAACTTCAACCTATCACTGAGGAGATTTGGAGACTAGAAAACTCTGGATGGGAAACGGAGGTGAGTTATGAAGATGGTGTTCCCAGCGCTTGGCTACCCAAGCGTGACCACTTAGTGGATCCGTGTTGATTACTGGTGACCTCTGTTTCTACTTTTACTTGGCTGCCAAGAGACCATAAAGAGACTGCCAAATCACTATAAATCTGACCAAAGATATATTTATATAATGAAAAACTAGTAGAGCAAGTGACTGCTGAAATGCCTGCAGAGGAGGTAAGAGGAGGAACACGTCACGAAGCTGCATGGGTCCTGAGAGAATGTGAACTTGGAGGCACCTGCAGAACTGCAGGAGGTGGTGGTGACATGAGAGGCTGACAATGGAGGGGACCCAGGAGTCCCCTGGCTCTGCCCGCCCTGAGGTGGGACATGTATTCCACCCCCATCTTAGACCACCTACCATCTCAAGGAAATGGGACCTTTACTTTCATTTTGTAGAGGCTGAAAAGGAAAGACCACAGCACTGGAATTTTTTTTTTTTTGTACTAGAATTCTTGATAGATAGAGAAATGTAGAAGACTGAGAGGACAAACATTTTAAAGAAAGCGAATTAGGTCAAAGCCTTTTGAAGAGCAGGACTTTATTGATGAGTTGCTGTCCCCCACCAGCAGCCTTCTTCCCTTACCATGCTTCCTGTCTGTCAAGCATAGACCCTTTCCCCTGAAGGAAAAAGCGGAAGTGAATTCTCTGGAGAAGTGAGGTTTAGGCAGTGACAGCTGGAGACCCGAAAAGCCGGCTGATTGATAACCTTCACTCCCACACACAGTTTATACCTAGTCCTTCAGGCTTTGTTCCTGAATATCATCTCCTCCCCCTCCTCCTCCTCCTCCTCCTCCTCCTCCTTGTGTGTCCCTAGGGATGGAACCCAGGGCCTTGCATGTGCTAAGCAAACACTCTACCAATAAGCTCCAGCCCCAGACCAGGCCTTGTTCTTAAGAAGAGTCAGTCAAACGTCCCAAGGCATCTGAGGAAAGGCTCCATCAAAAACAGATATCAAAGCAAGCAGAACATCCAGGTGCGGTGGCATACAACTGTAATAAAAGTACTTGGGAGGCTGAGACAGGAGGATCACAGGTTCAAGGCCAGCAGTGCACAGTAACTTAGTAAGGCCCTGTTTCAAAAATAAAATAGGGCTGGGGGTGTAGCTCAGAGGTAGAATGCCCCTGGGTTCAATCCCCAGTGCTACCAACAAAAAAAAAAAAAAAAAAAAAGAAGAAGAAGAAGAAGAAAGAAAAACAGGTAGGACAAGAAGAAGAAGAAAGAAAAACAGGTAGGACAACAACTCAGGAGAAATATAGTTAATGCAAAGAGCCAAAGAAAACTTTTTTAAAACAATAATTTATACTTCATATCTTCAGAAGGGTAAAAGACGTTGCATCCATGAAATAGGAAGTATGTGCTTTAAGATGAAACAATTATGTAATGGGAATATATTAGACATTAAATATTCAAAAGATCAGTTGGAAAACAAAGCTGAAGAATTTTTCCAAAGCTGAAGAACTATAAAATGTTAAAGAAATGGACAATAGGAACCCAATACTACAACGATGAAAGCTCAGTTGAGGAGGTTCAACACCCAGGAAAAGAAGACCAGAGAAAATGAAGGTGAGAAACTTACTCAACAAAGAGTATGAGAGTGGAAAGACATGAGTTCCCAGACTGACATGGCCCACAAAAGGTCCAACAAAAGACCCACACCACACTTCAATGCCCGATGCTTAAGAACACCGTATGGCATGGGGATGTAGCTCAGTGGTAGAGCATTTGCCTAGCATGTGTGAGGCCCGTTCAATAACCAGCACCACAAAAACAAATAAACAAAAAAAAGCAGAGATCAAGAAAAAAGCCTAAATCTTTTAGAGGTGGGTAAATAACTACCAGAAAACAAAAATTGTACACTAAGGGTTAGAAATTAGAATAGTATCAACCTTCAAAACACCAACATTAACAAAAACAGCAAAGGAGCGATGTTTTAAAAAATCTGAGCTAAATTTTAGATATAACTATCTATCCATGAATCAAATGTGAGGATAAAATATTTTTTGGTTATGCAAAAATTCAAAACTAAGCCGGGCGTGGTGGCACACGCTTGTAATCCCAGTACTTTGGGAGGCAGAGACCGAAGGATCCGGGTTCGCGACCAGCCTCAGCTCGCGCACGCGCGCGTGCGCACGAACGCTCTCTTTCTCTCTCTCTCTGTCTCTCTCTCTCCCTGTCTCTCTCTCTCTCTCTACTTAGTGAGGCCTCCGCAACTTCGTGAGACCCGGTTTCAAAAATAAAAGTATAAAAAATAGGGCCAGGGGTGTAGCGCAGAGGTAGAATGCCCCTGCATTCAATCCCCAGGACCGCAAAAAAAAAAAAAAATTCAAAACTATCACCTCTCATGAACTCTCATCAGGAATCTGCTGGAGGGAGTGGCCAGGCTGGGAGGGAGTGGGATTACAAGATCTAGAATATCTTCTTCAGCAGTTTCGTGTGGAGGGGAGAGTGGGCCAGCAGGCACTGAAACTGGTATGTCTAGTCCGCCATCCATTGGTCCAGACCATCATTGTCTAAAGAAATATAATGTGAATAATATATATCATTTATATTCTCTAGTAACTGCATTTTAAAAAGTAAAATGAAATAATTTTAATAATGTACTTTATTTAAACAACCTATCTGAAATCTTACCATTTCAACATTAATCTATATAAAATTATTAATGCGATAGTTTACTTTTTTCTTCATAGCAAGTCTTCACAATCTGGTATGTGTTTTACTCTTATAGCATGCCTCCATTTAGACTGGCCACGGTTCAAGCACTCAAAGCCATATGTATGGTGACTATCGTATTGGATGGCATGCCCCTAGGCTACTTCATTTTTTAATTGGTTGGTACCAGGTGAACCATAGCAAAGAGGATTGTTGGAAGACTAGGACAGAAGACAGACACCTTTTCATGGGGTGATAGTTTGCATGTGGTGAAGGCTTGGTGCCCAGTTCATGGTGCTATTGGGAAGTGGTAGAACCTTTAGGAGGTGGGTCACTGGGGGCGTGCCCTGGAAATGTATATCTTGACCCCCAATCTGCCCACCTCTGCTTCTTGGCTGCCACGAGGTGAGCAGCTTCTTCCACTGCACGGTCCCACCGTGATGTTCTGCCTCAACTCAGGCTCAGAAAACTGGAGCCAGCGGACCATGGGCTGAAACCATGAGCCCAGATAAACCTTTCTTCCTTTTAAGTTGTTTATATCAGGTATTTTGTCACAGCAATGGAAAGCTGACTAACACAGGGGGGTAGATAATAGCATGATAGTCAGGAAAATGGAGCACCCAGATAAGTTGCCATACCTGGAGGCCTGGAAGTAAGGAATTGGCGGTGCCAGCTGCTGAAACAAGGGACTACAGGAAGATAGATGGTCTTTCCACCTGGTCAAGGTGAATACTTCCCCTGAAACTATGGCTTCTCATCCGTACCTATCTTCAAGGACCGTTTGCTACCAATTTTCCCTCTCTTCCTGCATCTTCCCCCTCACCCTCTCTCTGGCTTCCAAGTCTCCCCTGCTTTTTATTCATACCCATCCCTTCTCCAGCTGCTATCCTTTCCTTCAGAATCACTCCATTTTCCACACTGGACACCAGGCCTCATTCTTCATTTTCAAAAGGTCCACTGACATCCAATTATGGCCTGTCCCAGACATTTTCAGATATATTGAGGACATACATGTTAACTGCAGCTCAAGGAAGAAGACAGCAGTTGAATGTCAGACATGACTATTGCAAGATGTTTTGACTGCTATTCCACCCCCAACCCCAGAAGCTTTCTGTTTGGCCTCTCTCCCCTCTTCTGCCACGCCCCTTGAGCTGCCCCCTCCATTCCTCCAGCCAGCTATCTGAGCACTACTTCTAAATATATGTAAAGCATTATTGCTCTGTCCCCCCATTCCAAGTGAGGTTTGGATCTGACCTTTGCACACATGAAAATTTGTTTTTAGCTCAGCTAAACAAGGAGTTTTTTGTTCTATGACTTTATCATGAAAAAAATACAAAGAACTGGCAGAAGCTTTGAAACTCCAGTTGTTCTTTAATATAATCTAGGATCAAATTCCTAAGCACAGATTCTACCCGCAGAGACCCCAGGAGCATGGGCTGTTTCCTTCTTATGAATGGTTATCTTGCAAACTTTAGAAGTTATTATAATTATGTTTGCTCAGCTGTTCCAACTGCTTCCCCCAGTCCACCACTGCTGGCTGAGTTACGTGAAAAAAAGGTAAGATTTTCTGTGGGCCCTATAGCTCTTTTGGTTAACCTTAGACTCTTCATTTCTAAGAGTTCATAGACTTTTTTAATGTGGTTAAAAAACTACATAACATTAGTCTACTCTCTTAAATTTTAAGTGTACAGTATGGTTTTGTCAACTATAAGAATGTCGTAGGGCAGATTTCTGGAACTTTTCCATCTTGCACGATTGAAACTGTATATCCAGTGAACAGTAACTTCTCAATCCTCCCATTTCCTGGCAACCTCCATTCTACTTTCTGCTTCTGTTAAGTTTGACCACTTTAGATATCTCCTAAAAATGGAGTCATGCTGAATTTGTTCTTCTGTGACTGGCTTATTTCACTTAGCATAATGTTCTCAAAGGTTCATCCATGTTATAGTATATGAAAAGATTCCCTTCATTTTATGAGTAATACTCCTGTATATGTATAGTATATAATACATCTTCTTTATCCACTCACCCATCAGTGGATATTTAGGTTGTTTTTACTTCTTGGCTACTGTGAAGAGTGCTACAATGAACATGGGAGTGTGAATCTCTTTTTGAGATTCTGATTTCAATTCTGTTTAGTAAATACCCAGGAGTAGGATTGACGGATCAGATAGTAGTTCTAATTTTAGTTTTGAGGAAATGCCACACTGTTTTCCATAGTGGCTACACCATTTTGCATTCCCATTAACAGTGCACAGTGATTCTAATTTCTGATTGTCAACACTTGTTATGTTCTAGGATTTTATTTATAATAGCCATCCTGACGGATGTGAGGTGAGATCTCATTATGATTTTGATTTGCATTTCCCTGATTGTGATGTTGAACATCTTTTCATACACCTATTGATTATTTGTATGTCTTCTTTGGAGAAATGTCCATTCAAATTCTTTGTCTATTTCTCATAATGTTACTTATTTTCTTGCTATTGAGTTATAGGAGTTCCTTTTATAGTTTGGACATTAACCACTTATCAGACATAGGTTTGCAAATATTTTCTCCAACCCTGTAAATTGTCTTTTGACTCCTATTTCCTTAATGTGCAGAAGCTTTTTAGTGTGATATCCCACTTGTGAATTTTGCTTTTGTAGCCCATGATTTTGGTGTCATATCCCAGAAATCATTGCCAAGACCAATATTATAAAATTTTCTCCCTACATTTTTCTTTAGAAGTTTAATAGTTTGGGGTTTTATATTTAAGTTTTCAATCAATGTGTGTGTGCATGCATGCGTGCGTGTGTGTTGGGGATTGAACCAGAGACATTCTACCTTCAAGCTACACCCTCATCACTTTTTATTTTTGTTTTGAAACAGGGTCTCTGAGAGTCTCACTAAATTGCTGAGTCTGGCCTCAACCTGAGATATTCCTGTCTCAGCCTCCCAAGTACTGGGATTACAGGTGTGCACTTCCATGCCCAGCTTTCAATCCATTTGGGGTCGACTTTTTGTATGATGTAAATCAAGGGTCAATTTAATTCTCTTAACATGTGGATATCATTTCCCCAGTTTCTTTTGTTGAAAAGACTATCCTTTCGCCACTGTTAGTATTGGCACCCTATTGAGGATCAGTTGACCATACATGCATGGCTTTATTTCTGGGCTGTTTACTCTGTTTCATTAGTCTTTACATCTGTCTTTGTGCCAGTTCCATACTGTTTTGATGTATAGCTTTGTAGTGTATTTTGAGATCAGATAGTGAGAACTCCAGTTTTCTTTTTCTTAAGACTTTTAGCTCATAGAACTTTTAAAATCCGAATAGAAGTGCATTTCTAGTTTACATTTTTCCTCCGTGGAGAACTGTCAGCCTCAAAATTCCATCAGTCTTTGGTCAAGGTTCGCTGGAGATCTTTCCTGATATCTTACCATTCCTAAGGAAGGCAATCTAATAAGGCCTCCTGTTTTATAGGTAGATATAAAATGTTCCCTAAAGAGCTCATTTATTAATGTTTGGGGCTGATGTAATTGAGTCCTGAGGGTTGTAATCCCAGAAGTGGATAAATCCATTGTAATGGATTTATTTGGGCGGTACCCAGTAGGCCAGTAGGGTGTGGCTGGAGGAGGTGGATCCCTGGGGGTTCTGCCTTGGGGATTATATTTGATTCCTCCTCCCCCTGTTCTCTCTCTCTCTCTCTCTCTCTCTCTCTCTCTCTCTCTCTCTTCCTCTCTCCCTCTCCCTCTCCCTTTCCCTCTCCCTCTCCCTTTCCCTTTCCCTCTCCCT
>PVJS01020994.1:0-31972 GCA_004027185.1 Glis glis
TTGCGCATATTAATGAAAACATATGTCCCTTCTTTTTTTGTGATTGGCTAATCTCACTTAACATAATGTTCTCCAGATCTTTCCATTTTCTTGCGAATGCTGTTATTTTGTTCTTCTTTATTGCTGAGTAGAATTCCATTGTGTGTATTTCCCATAATTTTGTAATTCATTCATCTGTTGATGGACATCTAGGTTGGTTCCATAATTTGGCCACTGTGAATTGTGCTGCTATGAACATGGGTATGCATATATTACTGTTGTTTTCTAGTTTCAGTCCCTTTGGTATGATACCCAATAGTGGTATAGGGCGTTCTACCTCCGTGCTACACCCCCCGGCCCTATTTTTTATACTTTATTTTGAAACCGGGTCTCACGAAGTTGCGGAAGCCTCACTAAGGAGAGAGAGAGAGAGAGAGAGAGAGAGACAGACAGACACAGGGAGAGAGAGAGACAGGGAGAGAGAGAGAGAGAGCTTAGGCTGACCGCGAACCAGGATCCTCCGGTCTCCGCCTCCCAAAGTACTGGGATTACAAGCGTGCGCCACCATGCCCGGCCTGTTTGTTTTAATTTTTACTTGTACCTAATCATTGCCCTTTGCTTTTCTTTCATTTTTGTCATGGTGTGTATATATATATATATATTTTTTTTTTTTTTTTTTTTTTTTTTTTTTTTTTTTTTTTTTTTTTTTTTTTTTTTTTTTTTTTTTTTTGCGGTACTGGGGATTGAACCCAGGGGCATTCTACCTCCGAGCTATACCCCACTCCTATTTTTATTCTTTATTTTGAAATAGGGTCTCACAAAGTTGTGGAGGATCTCACTAAGTAGCTGAGGCTTGCCACAAACCCAGATCTTCCTGTCTCAGCCTCCCAAGTATTGGGATTACAAGCGTGCACCACTACACCCGGCTGTCATGGTATATTTTTTAAAAATTTTTGAACCATTTTAAGACTGGTTTTGCTAAATGGAGTTAGAATGGGAATTGGATTTAAGTAGAATCGTAGTCAGTGAATATCTTTAGACATTAATGACTCTGTACTTTTTATACTATGTTCAGATTTTGCCTAAGTATCATGTTTGCTTTGCATTCTCAGATATGTGGTTTTTCTTGTGTTCAATGTTTGAATGTGCATTTTCTCTTCAACAGACACAACAAGAGGAGGAAATTTTTTGTTGACCCTCGTTGCCACCCACAGACAATAGCTGTCGTCCAGACTCGAGCCAAGTAATTAATTTTATTTCTGTTGTGAACCCAGAGTAATATCATGCTCATCTCTACCGTTTCTTTCTCACATCCAACCTGAGCTACACCCCCAACCCTATTTTATTTTTATTTTGAAATAGGGTCTCGCTAGGCTGATGAGAGTCTCGCTACTTGCTGAGCTTATCCTTGAACCTGTGATCCTCCTCTCTCAGCCTCCCTAGTACTGGGATTACAGGCTTTTGCCACCACGCCCAGCTTGTGAACCTGCTTTTAATTGGGATTATTGTGTTTTGCTTTCCTCCCACTTTCTTCCAGGGATCTCTCTTGGTAATTACATTGTCAGAATTGAGGGGGAAATACAAGGGTGTGGTGTGCTCCTCTGGGCCTGGCTAAATCATTTTAACAGTGTTTCAGAAAGTTTGAAAAACAGGTGGAAAAGTAGAACTCACAAACAACTATTATGATTTTTTCGTTTATTCCCTGCAAACATAATTTATAGGGAATCCACTTAATACTTAGGTGTACTATGATGTAAAGTGTATTTCATTTGGTTAGTACCAGAATCAGGAGAAACAAACCTAGCACACCCTCCACTTGTACATATTTTCTTTCCCCATGGAAATGTTGGGCGTTCTGCTCCCCACGCCCCGTGCCCCTTCAGAAGGAGTTTTCTGACATATGATCATTGTTACAGGGTTTTAAGAATCTAAGGAAGTGCTTCCTCCTTGTCTAACTGATGGTTTTGCATTCACGTAAGGCTGATCCCAGGTGACAGTGTGATGGCTCTGTTGTTTCAGCTCTTGCTCCTTAAGCGCTAGGAAGTGATGCTCCTGGTCATCTCTCAGGAGTAGGTTCTGACGGGAAAGCTTGAAGGGGAGGGAGTGGTGCCAGATGCACTCTAGCTGGTATGAAGCATGTTACCACGGAGGACGGGCCAGGTGCGGGACGGGGTGGGATGGGGAGGGCATCAGGGGGGCACAGAAAATGAATGTCGTTTCACTGAGAAGAAACTTTATTTCATTGTCCCTTGTAAAATGAAAGCCTGACTGTCTTTGTCCTCTGTCTTTCCAGATATCGTGGAGTCCTCATTGAACTGAAGTTACCCCACGAAATGGACTTCAGTGGGAAAGATGTCAGTGGGGTGTTGTTTCAGTACCCAGACACTGAGGGGAAGGTAGAGGACTTCACAGACCTCGTGGAGAGAGCCCATCAGACTGGGGTAGGCAGACCCCCTCGTAGAGCTTCAGGGAGGTGTATTCTAGCTTTTGTCCTTCTGTCCGTCTTTCTGTCTACCTATCTTGAGTCTTAATTTCTTTACCATTATCACAGGGAATGGTGAAGCGCTCCTTCCTACTCCTTTCTCTTAGATAATTTTGCTCACTGATTCCTGACATATAGTAGGCATTCAGTAAATATTTGTTGACTTAGCAAATGGAGGTAACAGAGTATGAACCAACTCTGCTTGTCTACCTGTCGTTGAGATTACTTACTGTGTACTCTATTCTCAGGGGAAGGTAACATCATCACTCCATTCTTTCCTTTCCAGAGCCTGACCTGCTGTGCTACTGACCTTTTAGCTCTGTGTATCTTGAGGCCACCTGGAGAATTTGGGGTGGACATCGCTCTGGGCAGCTCACAGAGGTTTGGAGTGCCCCTGGGCTACGGGGGACCACATGCAGCCTTTTTTGCTGTCAGAGAAAGCTTGGTGAGGATGATGCCTGGAAGGATGGTGGGGGTCACAAGGTAAATAGCTCCTGTCCCTCAACCCCTTTTTATTGTGGTTCCTTCTCCAGATCATACATATTGATTTTACTCTGAATTTAACTGGGTTGTGTTGGGTCAACTAAATAAATGGACAACAAGGTGGGTGTGGGGTGCACACCTGTAATCCCAGTACTTGGGATGCTGGGACAAGAGGATGACAGGTTTGAGCAACTTAGCCTCAGCAACTTAGTGGGGCCCTGTTTCAAAATAAAAAATAAAATAAGACTGAGGGTGTGGCTGGGTTCAATCCTCAGTACTACAAAAAAGGAAAGTATTCCCAGTACTTGGGAGGCTGAGACAGGAGGATCACAGGTTTGAAGCCAGCCTCAGCAATTTAGTGAGGACCTCCACAACTTGGACCCTGTTTCAAAACAAAATAGGGCTGGGGGTGTAGCTTGGAGTAGAAGGCCCCTGGATTCCATTCCCAGAACCACAAAAAGAAGGGGGGAGGGGAGGACAATATAGATTACAATGAGAGAATCTATATGGGGTGTGAACTAGTACTTCTCAAACATGACAAATTTGTATGTATTTGAAAAAGTATGTTTATAATTTATAATACATTAGTATTCTAGTCATATAACTATATTTATTTAGGATGATGGAAACCTTGAGAGACTGAATTTTTTTTTTTTTTTGCGGTACCAGGGATTGAACACAGGGGCGTTCTACCTCCGCGCTACACCCCCGGCCCTATTTTTTTATGCTTTATTTTTGAAACCGGGTCTCACGAAGTTGCGGAGGGCCTCGCTAGGTAGAGAGAGAGAGAGAGAGAGAGCGAGAGAGAGAGAGAGAGAGAGAGAGAGAGGAGAGAGAGAGAGAGAGATCGATCGAGTGATCGATCGCACGCGCGCGCATGAGCGCTGAGGTTGGCCGCGAACCCGGATCCTCTGGTCTCCGCCTCCCAAAGTACTGGGATTACAAGCGTGCGCCACCACGCCCGGCGAGACTGAATATTTTAAGCATGTTTTGCATCCAACTTTCTCAAAAGTATTATCCTGCCACATGATTATGTAAAGACAAATGCGACGAGAAATTATAAAGCACAAATGGCATATTCCATGTTATTTCCTGCACATTCCTGCCACTCGGTCATTGTAGCAGTTTCTAAATGTACTTTCTTGAGTGCTTCTCACTTTTTAGAGGAATGCCAGCTTCTCACATTAAGAATTAGAGGAATGCCAGGATTACTGGGGAAATTCAACATAATCTTTTTGCAGAAAGCTGGACTATGAACATAAATGAATAGTCCACATTTGTGAATGATGTAAGGGTGATACGGCATTTTGAAATGCTTTCAGTTTGTGTAGTAGATTTTTAGTGGAAAAACAGTTTCATCAAGTATTCTTGCATCCTCCTGTTTTAGTGATGCCTCTTCATCAGGGGAGAGGAGGCAGAGGGCTTTCTCATTCAAAAAGTTTTGCTTGTTAATTATTTTGGCTGATTTTGATAACAAACTTCTTAATCTTTCTGAAAAATGGGTCACATGGGTTATAGGTTGGTGAAATAAAGGCTAAAACTGAGTCTTGTGTTTATCAAATTGTATAGGGAGGGAAAAATTTTAGAGACAAGTGATATGACATTGGTAAACTTTTTTTTTGGTGTGTGTTTTAATAGCTGAGTCTCTGTACCTCTAGTACAAGAATTCTGTTTTGTCAGATATTTCCCTTTTTCCTGTGTCTGCCAAGAAGCTTAGTGGAATTTAATCCTCAGTCATCATCATTATGTTAGGCAGGGTAATTCCTGGGCAACTTCCTTTCAATATTCCTAGCCTTATTGTATATGATGCTGTGTCCCAAAGTGTAAACTAAAACTCAGTAGTCCTATTTAGAAGAAGAGCCGGGCGTGGTAGCGCACGCTTGTAATCCCAGTACTTTGGGAGGCGGAGACCGGAGGATCCGGGTTCGCGGCCAGCCTCAGCTCTCTCTCTCTCTCTCTCTCCCTGTCTCTCTCTCTTTCTCTCTACTTAGTGAGGCCCTCCGCAACTTGGTGAGACCCAGTTTCAAAAATAAAGTATAAAAAAATAGGGCCCGGGGCGTAGCGCGGAGGTAGAACTCCCCTGGGTACAATCCCCGGTACCAAAAAAAAAAAAAAAAGAAGAAGAAGGTTTGAAAATTTTTTCTCTCTGTACTGGAGATTGAACCCAGGGGCATTTTACCTCTGAGCTATACCCTCGGCCCTTTTTATTTTTTATTTTGAAACATGGTCTTACCAGGCGTGGTGGCACATGCTTGTAATCCCAGTACTTGGGAGGCTGAGACCAGAGGATCCAGGTTTGCGGCCAGCCTCAGCTACTTAGTGAGGCCTCTGCAATTTAGTGAGACCCTGTTTCAAAATAAAGAATAAAAGCCGGGCGTGGTGGCGCACGCTTGTAATCCCAGTACTTGGGAAGCAGAGACCGGAGGATCCAGGTTCAAAGCCAGCCTCAGCTTCTTAGTGAGGCCCTCTACAACTTCGTGACACCCAGTTTCAAAATAAAGTATAAAAAATAGGGCCGGGGGTGTAGCTTGGAGGTAGAATGCCCCTGGGTTCAATCCCTGGTACCGCAAAAAAAAAAAAAGAAATAAATAAAGAATAAAAGTAGGGCTGGGGGTGTAGCCCAGAGGTAGAATGCCCCTGGATTCAGTCCCCAGTACCGCCAAAAAAAAAAAAAAAAGAGTGAGCCGGGCGTGGTGGCGCACGCTTGTAATCCCAGAATTTGGGAGGCGGAGACCGGAGGATCCGGGTTCGCGGCCAGCCTGAGCTACTTAGCGAGGCCCTCCGCAACTTAGTGAGACCCGGTTTCAGTAAAGGATAAAAAACAGGGCCGGGGGCGTACCGCGGAGGTAGAACGCCCCTGGGTTCAATCCCCGGTACCGCAAAATTAAAAAAAAAAGAGTGAAACATGGTCTTGCTAAATTGTTGAGGCTACCTTCCAATCTGTGATCTTCCTGCCTCAGCCTCCCAAGTATTTAGATTACAGGTGTGCACCATTATGCCCGGCTTGGAAATTGTTTCTTTTTGAACTCACACTGAAGTAAATTTGCTTAATTCACTTTAGCTGGGAAGAAAAGAAGCTGGTCCATTCATGGGCCCTCTGGTGTATGATTATCTGTGCTAACTGGAGGCATTATCTTGGTCCAGGGATGCCACTGGGAAAGAAGTTTATCGTCTTGCTCTTCAAACCAGGGAGCAACACATTCGGAGAGACAAAGCGACCAGCAACATATGCACAGCCCAGGTAAATCAGTCGTCTGAGTTTACCACAAATGCTTTACAGTCTACAGGAGTGAGCTATTCATTCATCCACTCATTTCATCTTTCATTCACCACCAGCTGAGCAGTGTGCTCACTAGAAATGTCAGGATCTTATTGTGGACTTGTTAGAACCAAAATACAGTGTATTTTACTGCTGTTCTGTGTATGCAGGCATATTGCCTGTGCATTCACTTCATCATAAGTGGGTTTTTTGTTTTTCGTTTTGGTACTAGGGATTGAACCCAGGGGCATTCTACTTCTGAGCTATACCCCCAGCCCTTTTGATTTTGAAATAGTGTCTCACTAAGTTGCTGAGGGGCTCACTAAGGTGCTGAGGCTGGCCTTGAACCTGTGATCCTCTTTTTTTTTTTTTTTTGTGGTACCGGGGATTGAACCCAGGGGCGTTCTACCTCCGCGCTATGCCCCCGGCCCTATTTTTTATACTTTATTTTGAAACCGGGTCTCACGAAGTTGTGGAAGGCCTCACTAAGTAGAGAGAGAGAGAGAGAGAGACAGGGAGAGAGAACGAGAGAGAGAGAGAGAGAGAGAGAGAGCTGAGGCTGACCGCGAACCCGGACCCTCCGGTCTCCGCCTCCCAAAGTACTGGGATTACAAGCGTGCGCCACCACGCCCGGCTGAACCTGTGATCCTCTTGCCTCTACTTTCCAAGTACTGGGATCCCTGGAGTGTGCCACCATGCCCGCTTATCACAGGTGTTTTATTCATTAATTTTATTTGGTGCTGGGGATGGAACCAGGGGCGTTTTACCTCTGGGCTATACACCCTAGCCCTTTTAATTTAATTTTATTATTTATTTATTTATTTATTTATTTATTGCAGTACTGGGGATTGAACCCAGGGGCATTATACCTCCGAGCTAAATCCCCAACCCTATTTTATTCTTTATTTTGGAACAGGGTCTCACTAAGTTGCGGAGGGCCTCACTAAATAGCTGAGGCTGGCCACGAACCTGCGATCCTCCTGTCTCAGCCTCCCAAGTACTGGGATTACAAGCGTGTGCTGCCATGCCTGGCTTTATTTTTTATTTTGATTGAGGATCTCACTAAGTTTCTGAAGCTGGCCTCTAAATTGTGATCCTCCTGTTTCAGTCTCTTAAGAGACTGAGCACACCCAGGATTACAGGTGTGCTCCACCATGCCAGGTGGGTCTCTAGCATTCTTGGCCATAGGGCAGGCCCATTATGGGTGTGGACTAGGGCACCCTCTCTTAGGGCTGGGACAAAAGCTCTCCAGGAATGGTGTCAGAAAGGCAGTCGGGGCTTGAGGAGACTGTGTGGGAGGTGGGCATCGCAGGGCACTGTTTCTGGGAGCTCATGAAAAGTATTCCTGAAGTGATAGGAGAAAGGCAGAGGAGTTTCCTGGGCTTTTGACCATCCTTGAACTTGCTCCAGGGCTTAGGTTAGAGGGTTCAGGAAGCTGGCCAACCCTTAGGATCAGGTGGAGGACCATTCCTGAGCACAGGATCCATTTTAGGTGCATCTCTTTCCTTGAGTGTCAAAGAAAGTAAAAAATCTCACAGGCACCCCTGTGGGAGCTACAGTGTTCTTCCCTCTTGGGGTGTGGGCTCTGTGAACCACCACCAGGTTTTAGAAAGCATTTCCAGAGGGGCAGTGGATAAAAAGGTCTTTGTGAAGTTGGTTCTGCAGCCACTGGTATTTTTGGAGAATTTCCCTAAGTTGATTTTCTTGTATTACTTTTTTGCCTTGGGAAGGCGGCTGCCTCTTCTCAGGTGAAAGATCTTCCAATCATCCAGTGGCACCGGAAGGACACAGTTAGTACAGGCTTTCCCTCTGCTTATCAACAAGTGGATCTTTATGTGGTGACCTTCTTTTTTTGGAGGTTGAACCCAGAAGCATTCTACTTCGGACCTATACCACCAGCCCTTTCCCTCCCTCCCTCCCTCCCTTCCTTCCATCTTTCCTTCCAACAGGGTCTTGCTAAGTTGCTGACTCTGATCTCGAACCTGCTACCACACCTGGTTTACATGGGGCCTTTCTTTTCTGTAGTTTTCCCTCCATTTGTTGAATTCTCTGCTTGCGTGTTTTCTCTTCCTCTGTGGCTGATTGCTTCTAGCTTGCCCTTTCTGCCCGTGTCTTTCCAGGTATGTGTCTGATCATAAGTCCATTCAGGGCCTCAGTTTTCTCCTTCAGGGCTTGAAATTCATTTTCCAGGTGAACTTGGGCTGTCTTCAGTGAACAAAAGTTATGTTCCTGCTTTTTTTGTGTGTATGTGGTACTGGGGATTGAACTCAGGAACATTCTACTTCTGAGCAATACCCCCAGCCTTATTTTTTCTTTTGAAACAGGGTCTTTCTAATTTTCTGAGGGCCTTTCTAGATTGTTGAGGCTGGCCTCATCAAACCTGTGATTGCCGGGCATGGTGGCGCACACTTGTAATCCCAGTACTTGGGAGGCTGAGACAGGAGGATTGCAGGTTCGCAGCCAGCCTCAGCTTCTTAGTGAGGCCATCTGCAACTTAGTGAGACTCTGTTTCAAAATAAAGAATAAAAAAAATAGGGCTGGGGATGGAGCTCGGAGGTAGAATGCCCCTGGGCTCAATCCCCAGTACCGCAAAAACACACACACACACACACAAAAAAACCCCCTGTGATCCTCTTGTCTCAGTCTCCCTAGTACTGGGATTACGGGCATGCACCACCATGCTGGCTTTCCTGAATTTTTGAGTTTGAAAACTACTTGCTGCTTTCATTCTTTCTTTCTTTTTTTTTTTTTTTTGCGGTACCGGGGATTGAATCCAGGGGCGTTCTACCTCCGTGCTACACCCCCGGCCCTATTTTTTATACTTTATTTTGAAACCAGGTCTCATGAAGCTGCGGAGGGCCTCACTAAGTAGAGAGAGAGAGAGAGAGAGACAGAGACAGAGACAGACAGAGAGAGAGAGAGAGAGCTGAGGCTGGCAGCGAACCCGGATCCTCCGGTCTCCGCTTCCCAAAGTACTGGGATTACAAGCGTGCGCCACCACGCTTGGCTGTTTGCTTTCATTCTTGAAAAACTGCTTGATTCAGTATAAAATTATCAGGTCTCACTTTTTTCCTCTGAGGTCTTTATTGCTCCACTATCTTCCAACATTGAATACTGCTTTTTTGATGCCTGATAGCAACCTGCTTCTCCCCTTCTTGAGTGACATAATTGTGTCACATCAATGAGATTCCCCTTTATATTGGTTAAATTTAAAGGCTTGGTATAGTGACTTTAGCGTGTCTTAGATGTTGTGTTTAGGTAGTTAGGCAGGTTATAAATGGTCCCCAACTATTGTAGAGAATACAAGAAATCTGACCATTTTGTTTTATCCCTGTTTTCAATTTTGGCATTCCAATTCATGTAATTTCTCCCACCCGCTAATCATTGTGCGTCACATTGTTGCACATGATTCTTTAAATGGTTTTTATTCTTTTAGGCCCTCTTGGCAAATATGGCTGCCATGTTTGCTATCTACCACGGTTCCCACGGGCTGAAGCATATTGCTAGGAGGGTACATAACGCCACTTTGATTTTGTCTGAAGGTGAGTTGGTTATCTCTTTTAAAATTGGTGGTATAACAACTCTGATACATTTGAGTAAGTAAAATTGAAAAATCGGAGTATGTCCCATACTGAATACAAAATTAAAAGTCAAATGAGAAACTGGGAAAAATATTTTCAACATATATGATAGAGTGAGTATTAATATTTTTAACTTATAGAGTGCTCTTTCCCCACCCTAAACACAGAAAGGATGAACACTCTGATGGAAAAATGAGCAAAGGACATTAAATGTATTTTAGAAAGAATAAAGTAAATGGCTGAATGGACATATAAAATTTTGAACTCACTATTAATCAAGGAAATATAAATTGAAACAAGAAAATAGTATTTTCCCCTCACATTGGCAAAGATTAAGAAGCATGCTAAGAGCCAGGCATGGTGGCAGGCACACGCCTGTAATCGCAGTACTTGGGAGGCTGAGACAGGAGGATCACAGGTTCAAGGACAGCTTCAGCAACATTATGAGATTCTCAGCAGTCTAGTGAGACGCAGTACCACAATTTAAAAATAAAAAAGGAAGGATGCTGATACTCTATTATAGGTATGACTTTTATGGATGACACAAACAATATTTAGCAAAAGCTTTAAAAATGTGCCTACGATGTGATCTGACATTCTATTTCTAGGAATATATATAAAGCAAATAAATAAGTATGTGAAGCTGGGCGTGGTGGTGCTCACTTGTAATCCCAGTACTTGGGAGGCTGAGACAGGAGGATTGCAGGTTTGCAGCCAGCCTCAGCTACTTAGTGAGGTCCTCTGCAACTTAGTGAGACCCTGTTTCAAAATAAAGAATAAAAAATAGGGCTGACAGTGTAGCTTGGAGGTAGAATGCCCCTGGGTTCAATCCCTAATACCGCAAAAAAAAAAAAGTATGTGAAGAATGTCCATTGAAATACTGTTTACAATAGCCTGGTCTTAGAAAGAGCCTAAATGTACTAAGTGATTAAATTATGGTATATCTGAATGTTTGACTACCATACAGCTATTGAAAATAATGGTGGAGCCGGGCATGGTGGCACACGCTTGTAATCCCAGTACTTGGGAGGCTGAGACCGGAGGATCCGGGTTCGCGGCCAGCCTCAGATACTTAGTGAAGCCCTCTGCAACTTAGTGAGACCCTGTTTCAAAATAAAGAACAGCCGGGCGTGGTGGCGCACGCTTGTAATCCCAGTACTTTGGGAGGCGGAGACCGGAGGATCCGGGTTCTCGGCCAGCCTCAGCTCTCTCTCCCTCTCCCTCTCCCTGTCTCTCTCTCTCTCTCTCTCTCTCTCTCTCTCTCTCTCTCTCTCCCTGTCTCTCTCTCTCTCTACTTAGTGAGGCCCTCCGCAACTCCGTGAGACCCGGTTTCAAAATAAAGTATAAAAAAAAAATAGGGCCGGGGGTGTAGCGCGGAGGTAGAACGCCCCTGGGTTCAATCCCCGGTACTGCCAAAAATAAATAAAGAAAGAAAGAAAGAACAAAAAATAGGGCTGGGAGTGTAGGTTGGAGGTAGAATGCCCCTGGGTTAAATCCGCAGTATCACACAAAAAAAGAAAATAATTGTGGATATTGATCTATAGAAAAACAAAGATGTTCATGATATTTTAGTTATAAAAAGTATAACATATGTATATACCTGATGTCTGTCTGTCTGTCTCTCTCTCTCTCACACACACACACCATTTTTGGAGGAATATACACCGAAATGCAAGCAGTACTTATTTCTGGTTGGTGATGATGATTTTTCTTCCTTTTAAATATGTATTTCATCATTTTCTATAGCATAGTAATAGCTGTATTTAATTTAAAGCAGCCACCAAAACATTGGCCAGCACCAGGAACAACCGAGGGTAGACAGACATTCCCTCTTTGTTTCTCTGTGAGCTGTCCGTGGCTGAGGCCCAGGTTTCTGTGTCAGAGGTTGGTGGCTCTCCTGTCTTGTGTAGGTCTCAAGCGAGCAGGGCATCAACTCCAGCACGACCTGTTCTTTGACACTTTGAAGGTTCAGTGCGGCTGCTCAGTGAAAGAGGTCTTGGTCAGGGCCGCTCAGCGGCAAATCAATTTTCGACTCTTTGAGGATGGCACAGTAAGTCAAAATTTCAGTATTTTTACCAATTCTTTAAATTTTCATGACTTTTCTCATTAAAAGCTTCTCTCTTTATTTAAAAAACTATTGGGTCTGTTTTTTGTAAACAATATTAATTTCCAATTTGGAAATTGGACCTTTTCAACTTTTCAAATAAAAAACAATTCATCTACAGCTTTCTTCATTTTGTGTTTTCATATGGATGGCTTAAGGTAAAGGCTGTGATATGTGATATGATCAAGTAAGTTAAGGGGAAAAAAAGTTAAGCACGTTTAGTTCCAGTAGTAATGCCCTGCAGCCATTGGCCATTAGAATCCACCAGTGGCTTGCAAAACTCAACCTTCTGATGCCTCAGACTGGCCTAGTCACCATCCCCCAAGGGTCACCTGGGGTTTAATGGTACCCTCATATTTTGGAATGACTGAGAATTTTGTCCAGCACCTCTCTCCTCCTCTGGTTCCTCCACTGATCTTGGAGTTTAGAGCTGATGTTTTCCATTTCATTTTTCTTTCTGTAGCTTGGTATTTCTCTCGATGAAACAGTCAATGAAAAAGATCTAGATGACCTGTTGTGGATATTTGGCTGTGAGTCATCCGCAGTAAGTAAAATAAAAAAGTGCCTTCCTCATAAGGACTAGTAGGGGTGTGAAAGATGGCTTTGCCTGTGGTGGGCCTGTGTGTGAGGGAGATGGCCCAAGGGCCCCAGGGCAATTATGCCCCTGACTGCTTTGCTCCGGCGACTGCTGACAGCTGAAGGTTACTGTTGTTGAGCTCCATCCAGCACTACACAGCCTGGCTAGTCAGAAGGATTCTTTTATTGTGTGTGTGGTACTGGGGATAGAACCAAGGGGTGTTCTATCTCAGAGCTACATCCCCGGCCCTATTTTATTTTATTTTATTTGAAACAGGTCTCACTACGTTATGAAGGGCCTCACTAAGTTGCTGAGGCTGGCCTTGAACCTGCGATCCTCCTGCCTCAGCCTCCCAGATACTGGGATTACTAGTGTGTGCCACTATGGCTCAGAATTCTTAATGGTGTTTAATTGGTACTGTCCCTAATACGAAAATTCATGACATTGGCATCTTGGTTTATGTCAGTTCTGGGAAAGTTATGATATTCATTTATAAATAGTTATTGAGGACCTAATACGTGCCAGGTACTATGCTAGGCTCTGAGGTTATAGTGGTGATTGAACTCAGAGGCATTCTACCTCTGAGCTCTACCCCCAGCCCTTTTTATTATTATTATTATTGTTGTTATTTTATTTTGAAACAGGGTCTCTCTAAATTACTGAGAGTCTCACTAAATTACTGAGGCTGGCTTCGAACCTGCAATCCTCCTGTCTCAGCCTCTCAAGTACTGGAATTATAAGCGTGCACCACCATGCTTGGCTTCGTAGCTCTCTCAATAGTGTCCTTTGATGTACAAATGTTTTAATTTTAATTTGTGTGTGTGTGTGTGTGTGTGTGTGTGTGTGTGTGTGTGCGTGTGTGTGTATGGTACTGGGGATTGAACTCAGGGGCATTCTAACTTTGAACTACATCCCAACCCTATTTTATTTATTTTTTAAATTTTGAAACGGTCACAGTAAGTTGCTGAGGGCCTTACTAAGTTGCTGAGGCTAGCCTAGAACCTGTAGTCCTCCTATCTCAGCCTCCCAAGTACTGGGATTATAGGCATGTGGCCACCATGCCAGACTTGTTTCTTTTGTTGTTGTTGTTGTTTTGTGTTTTGTGGTCTTGGAGATCGAATCCAGGGGCGTTCTACCTCTGGGGTGCATCCCAAGCCTTATTTTAGTTTTTATTTGGAAACAGGGTCTCCCTAAGTTTCTGAGGTCCTCGCTAAATTGCTGAGGCTAGCCTTGAACCTGTGATCCTCCTGACTCAGCCTCCCAAGTACTGGGATTACAGGTGTGTGCCACCATGCCCAGATTGTTTTTAGTGTGTGTGTGTGTGTGTGTGTGTGGTTTAAGGAATCAAACCCAGGGCCTTTCCCATGGCAAACAAGCATCCTATCACTGAGCTATACTCCCAGCACAAATGTTTTTAATTTTACTAAAATTCAGTATGTCTATTTTTTTGTTATTGCTGCTCATGCTTTTGGTGTCATATTTAAGAAACCATTGCCAAACCCAAGGTTATGCAGATTTGCCCCTATGTTTTTTTTATAAGAGTTTGATAGTTCTGGCCTGTAAATATATGTCTTTGTTCCATTTTGCATGTCTTGTGGCTCTGCCGCCTGGAAGCCCAGATGTCCCCATGTGCTTCCAGGCACGGCTCCTGCCATTAGCTTCTGTGGTCTCTTTATGCAGGAACTGCTGGCTGAAAGCATGGGAGAGGACTGGAGAGGTATTCCAGGGTCTGCATTCGAGAGAACCAGCCCGTTCCTCACACATCAGGTGTTCAACAGGTTTGTGCGGCTCGGGTGACTTCTGTGTCTAGTGTTATAGCGATAAGCTAGGGAGCTCAGTGGGAGCTGCTTCTGAGGCTGATCCTGCTATGGTCCGGGTTATCATGGCTGAACCATGGCCACTAAGAATGAGTACCATGTGGATCCCATTCCTGACTTGTGCCAAAAGCACCTTATCTCCTGGTGGCCCTGCTCTGTTACTGTCGGGGGAAGGGATTTTGGAAGTAGAGTTGCCAGGATAAAGTTCCCGCTCAAGAAACTTATATCCTCTTCTCCCACAGCCTTCCTCTCATGCCCACCGGCAAATTCTTGCAACAGCCATCCTCTGGGGTCCATTGGCTCCTTCCCTCTGATATATAGTTGACATGTTGCCCCTGGCCAAAATGGCTCTGTATTTTGAAAGTAGATCCTAGTGTGTCTTTTATTTCAGCAGGATGTGCATGGACTCGTGATTTTATTGGCCCTCACCATGTGTTTTGTGTTCACAGCTATCACTCCGAAACAAATATTATCCGGTATATGAAGAAACTAGAAAACAGAGACATTTCGCTTGTTCACAGCATGATTCCGCTGGTAGTTGTCTGTGGCCTTCCTTCTCACCTCTAGCCTACCCTCATCTGTCATCTCTGGGTCATATTTTTTTTTTATTGTGGTACTGGGGATTGATCCCAGGAGCATTCTACCTCTCCAACCTATACCCCCAGCCCTATTTTTTATTCTTTATTTTGAAACAGGATCTCACTAAGTTGCGGAGGGCCTCACTAATTAGTTAAGGCTGGCTGCAAACCTGCGATCCTCCTGTCTCAGCCTCCCAAATACTGGGATTATAAGCGTGTACCACCATGCCCAGCGGATAATTTTCTGAGTTGTATCTAATACACTGCAAGAGGGAAAAGGGGGTGGCCCTGTAGGGAGATAGGAGGGTTGACAAATGGACTGTAGGAAATCACTAATGTAATATAATTTGGATGTCTTCTTAAAGGGGTCCTGTACCATGAAGCTTAATAGTGCATCTGAACTCAAAGTAAGTAGGTCACTTCTATTAAGAGGGTACTTACTGGGGCAGTTTTCCAACTTGTAGAGAAACTGATATCTAGAGAAAGCTACCAGGACTGCAACTTAATAACTACTTTAGTAATCCTTTACCTTGCTCTTCACCAATCTTGGGAGAAGCCCTGGTACTTATCACAACTTGATCAGTTAAATATTTGAATAAAATTACTTTTATTCTTTCTTTTCGTTTTCTTTCCCCTTTCTTTTTCTTTTTTCTTTTCTTTTAGTGGTACTGGGAAATTGAACCCAGTGCCTTGCACATACTATATTATTATTAATTTTTTTTGAGACGAGGTCTTGCTATGTTGCTCAGGCTGGTCTTGAACTCATGGGTTCAAGCAATCCTCCTGCCTCAGCTGCTCGAGCAGCTGTGACTACAGGTGTGCATCACCGTGTCCAGCTAGATGTATAGTATCTATCCTTTCCTTTCCTTCCTTTTTAAAATATATCATAATATAAAACCTTTATCAACTTGTAGTTGCTAATCTCAGGTAGAATTATGAACTTTAAGCCTTTTTTCTAGAAATCCATGCACTATGTCGTAAGGATATGGATTTGAGGTTTAAATTTATTCCTTAAGTCAACAAAAGATTTGTGTAATCTGGTCTTATAGTTGATAAGTATCTATTAGGCCAGGACCCTTTTTAGCAAAGTTAACTTACTCCTTTAATTTTTTTATTTAAAAATTTGTGTGTGTGTGTGTGTGGTATTGGGGATTGAACCCAGGAGCACTGTACCTCCGAGTTACATCCCCAGCCTGATTTTATTTTATTTTTTTTGAAACCGGGTCTCACTAGGTTGCTGAGAGTCTATGTATATTGCTGAGACTTTCCTTGAACCTGCGATCCCCCTGTCTCAGCCTCCCAAGTTCTGGGATTACAGGCATGCGCCACCATGCCCAGCAACTTATTCCTTTTATTTCTTAGGATTATTCTGATGTGGCAAATCACATCAGGCAAAGAAAATAACTTTATATTATGATAGGAAGGGCTTTTTTATTTGCCTTTGTTTATGACTTGTTCTGCTAATTGAAGAGAGATTAATATATGTGTATATGAGTGTTTGAATAAACTCATTGGGTTTCATGGATATAAATCTATTTGGGGGCCTTTTTGTTCCTGAAAGGGTAGAAAAACATTTTTGTGTAAGTTCCCTTTGTGGCCTGTGCATCACACTTACACAATGAAGATAGCAGTAGTACCACCTTTATCAGATCGTGGTGAGACCTAAATGAATTAATATAATTAGGTGCTCAAATAGAGAAGGCATGCTTGGTGTTAGGTATTGTGATTGTCATCCTTAAAGTTGTTATTGCAATTATAACATCTGCATGCACATTCCCCCCCCCCCCTTGCTCTTTAGCCTATCACCTGGAAAGAATTTGCAAACATCCACCCCTTTGTGCCTCTGGACCAAGCTCAAGGGTACCAGCAGCTTTTCCGAGAGCTTGAGAAGGATTTGTGTGAACTCACAGGTTATGATCAAATCTCTTTCCAACCTAACAGGTGAGGGGATTTCTTTTCTTCTTGTTTGTTATCCATTGTTGTATAACACACACCCCAAAATGCGGAGGCTTAAACAGCAGTTTATTATTTTGCATCATTCTGTGAGTTAGACTGGATAGATAGTTCACTCCCCTGGGGTGTTATAGCTGGAAGGTCACATAGCTGAGAAGTTGGTGATGGTTTCTTGGCTGAGAATGCAGTTGAAGTTGTTGGCCGGGGCCTTGGTTCTTCTCCCGTGGACCTTTCCCTGTTGATCCTGAGCCTCCTTACTGCATGATGTTTGGGTTCAGAATGAAGTGTTCCGGCCGGGCGTGGTGGCGCATGCTTGTAATCCCAGTACTTGGGAGGCGGAGACCGGAGGATCCGGGTTCGCGGCCAGCCTCAGCTACTTAGTGAGGCCCTCCGCAACTTCGTGAGACCTGGTTTCAAAATAAAGTATAAAAAATAGGGCCAGGGGTGTAGCTCGGAGGTAAAACACCCCTGGGTTCAATCCCTGATACTGCAAAAAAAAAAAAAAAAAAAAAAGAATGAAGTGTTCCAAAGTGAAGCATGCAGAAGCTGCAAGCCACTTGGGGTCCACCCCCCAAGGTCACATCGCATCACTTTCAGTGCATTCTGTTAGAGCAGTCACAGGGCCAGCCCACACTGAATGGGGGAGGGGTCCCAATGGGGGAGAAATGGTTTGTCGTGGGCCATCTTTGGAAACTAGCAACAGCACCTCTCAATGATTCAGTGTAGGATTAAGACTCCAGCACACGTGGTAAATGCTAACAAGAGTCAAGGTCTCGATCTGATAGAGCCAGGAGAACCTGGGTCCTGCTTTGGTTCTCACTAACTCTGAAAGGTCCCTTCCCTTCTTCTGACCTTAGTGTCTTTATCTGTGAAGTAAAAATTTGGAAGAACAGTGATTTTCAGAAAGTAGAAGCCTTCAGCAAAATCTCCTGGGCACTTGTTAAAGATATAAATTTCTGAGTCCTACTCCAAACCACTGATCATGATCTCCAGCGGTTGGGACTAAGAATCTTTATTTTAAGAAGCAACCAAGTGACTCTGAAGTGGGGGAAGAGGCACAAGTAGGCAAACATGATCAGTGTGAGAGGTACCATCCTCAGGTGTTTTCAGAAGAATAATCATGGTGTGTCAGCCCTTAGATTCTCAACCTCCTACTGCTCAAAATGTGGTTCTCTACCTGTAGCCCCAGCATTGGCATCACTAGGGAGCTGGTTGGTAATGTAGGATTTCTATTTGAAAATAATGAAAACAATTTTCCCAAATAAGACATTTATTGTCGCACTTTCTGAGACAGAGAGCCATCATCTCTTAATCAGGTAGAACCAAACCCTCCCTCCTTTTTGGTAACATTGGCCACTTTGGACCTTCTGTTTATGCCACCAACCAACGTTACATAGCAAAGTCATGCACTTTGTAAAAACAATGTACACTATAAAATACAAACTGTGGGAAGAGGGCATAGGGCACATGAAAGGACACAGCGCTTTTAATAGCCTTTCAAACTCTCATTTCATAAATAGGAAGGAATTGATACCATGAAAGTCAAGCTTTTGTATACCTTTATTGAAACTTCATCATTCAGCTTTTAAAAAAAATGTATTTATTAAATGTTGAAAATGAAGAAACTTTGCCCTCTAGTGATAGAATATGACATCTTCAGTGTCATATTGGAGAGTTGGTGCATACCTGTAATCCCAATACTTGGGAAGTTGAGACAGGAGAAGTGCAGGTTCGAGGCCAGTGTGCAGAAACTTAGTGAGACCCTGTTTCAAAATAAAAAATAAATAGGGCTGAGGTGTAGCTCAGACGTAGAATACTCCTGGGTTCAATCTCTAGACACACACACACACACACGAGGCATCAGTGCCATTTTTTACTTTGTTCTCTTGGTAGTGGTCTTCTGAGATTGTCACATATTGAATTGAGCTACTTCAACAGTGGTGGTTTGAATATTTTACTGCAATGTTTTACCATAATATAGGTTTCTTTTTTTTTTTGTGGTACTGGGGATTGAACCAGGGGAATTCTACCTCCAAGCTACACCCCCAGACCTATTTTTTATTTTTTATTTTTGAAACAGGGTCTCACTAAGTTGCAGAGGGTCTCACTAAGTAGGTGAAGCTGTCCACGAACCTGCAATCCTCCTGTCTCAGCCTCCCAAGTTCTGGGATTACAAGTGTGCCCCACCACGCCCAGCCATAACATAGGTTTCTTAGCTAATTTTCACTTGTATCATTTTTGTTTCTGACCACTTGATGGTGGTATTTTTAAAGTAAAGTAGAGTCTGGATGAAGGGAATTTGGCCTCAAAGATCTCTAGTTCCAAATTATTATGTCATAAGAAATTGTTTCCTGCTGAGGAGTGAAGTTGAACAGAATGGGTATGTGTTGCCTCTCTCTCTCTCTTACTTAAGCTTCATACCCTTCTGCATGGATGGGTTTAAAAAAAAACACATAAAGGTATCATTATTATTATTATTATTATTATTATTATTATTATTATTATTATTTGTGGTACTGGGGATTGAGCCCAGGAGCATTTTAACTCTGAGCTACACCCCCAGCCCTTTATGTTTTGTTTGTTTTGAAACATGGTCTCACAGGCCGGGCATGGTGGCGCACGCTTGTAATCCCAGTACTTGGGAGGCGGAGACCGGAGGATCCGGGTTCGTGGCCAGCCTCAGCTACTTAGTGAGGCCCTCCACAACTTCGTGAGACCTGGTTTCAAAATAAAGGATAAAAAATAGGGTCGGGAGTGTAGCTTGGAGGTAGAATGCCCTTGGTTCAATCCCCGGTACCGCAAAAAAAAAAAAAAAAAAAAAAAGAAGTGATCCCTTTCTGTTTTCAGTGGGGAGTATATCTCCCTGCCTCTTCCTTAGAGTCACACCAAAGGGGAATTCCCTCCCAATTATAAGACCACTTAAATGCTCTCCATTCCCGTGTACATATCCCTGCAAAAAGCACCAGTGAAAGCCCAGCAAGTCTCTGCGTCCTAATGCAAGCCTTCCTTTCCATTTCTAAGCACAGTCCCATGGTTCATCATCCAGCACTACTTACTAACTTGGTGATGTTTGTTTTTATTGTTTGTTGGCTGTGGAGTTTGCAGATATTTTCTCCCAATCTTCAGCTTGTCTCCCTCCCTCCTTCCCTCCCTTCCTTCTTCCTTTGGATTGAACCCAGGGGCATTCTACCTCTGAGCTATACCCCCAGCCCTATTTTATTTTTTTATTATTTTATTTTTGTGGTACTGGGGATGGAACCCAGGGGCATTCTACCTCCGGGCTACACCCTCAGCCCAGTTTTACTTTATTTAGAAACAGGGTCTTGCTAAGTTGCTGAGGCTGGCTTCAACCCTGTGATTCTCCTGTCTCAGCCTCCCAAGCACTGGGATTATAGGCATGTGCCACCATGCTTAGCTCTTATTTTTTTGTTTTTGTGATGCTGGGGATGGAACCCAGGGGCATTCTACCTCAAGCTACACCCCCAGCCCTATTTTATTTGGAAATGGGGTCTCACAAAGTTGCTGAGAGCCTTCCTTGTTAAGTTGCTGAGGCTAACTTTGAACCTGCGATTTGCCTGTCTCAGCCTCCCAAGTACTGTCTGGCTCTTTCTATCCTTTCAGTAGGATCTTTCATAGAGCAAAAGTTTATAATTATGATGAAGTTCAACTTATCAATTTGTTCTTTTTATGGATTGCTCTTTGAGTTTCAGGTCTACTCTAGATCCCAAAGATATCCTGTTTTTCTCCCTAAAAGTTTTATAGTTTTACGTTTTAAATTTATGTCCATGATCTATTTAGAAGTAACTCATATATAATCTGTGAGTCTTTGGTTGGGCTTATGGACTCTAATTGCTCTAGCACATTTGTTGAAAAAGCTGCATTTCCTCCATTGAATTGCTTTTGTAGTTTTGTCAAAAATCAGGTGGGTGTATTTGTATGGATCTATTTCTGGATTCTATATCCTATTCCATTTATCTATGTCTGCCCCTCCACCAGTAACAGTCTTGATAACTGTAGCTGTATAATGAGTTATGACATCAGGTAGACTTTAAAGAGCTTTTAAATTTTTTGCTGAATTCACCTTGACTAGCTGCCCTGAACTTCCAAACCTGTGACGATATGCTAATACTGATCGGACTCAGGGATTAGTGATCACAGAACCGTCGAATCTCATCAGCTCCAATTTATTTTTACCTCGTGGGTTCTGGTACTTATAGTTTTCTAGTTTCTTCTGGTCTATTGAATTTCTCACGGATGCTTTGTAGAATGAATCTGGGTTTTAGAAGAAGTTGTCTGTTAGTTTTCTCTCTTTCTTCATTAAGTAGTAAAATATAATAGTTCTTTTATCAGCCTGAGTGAATGCCGCATGCTGGAGGGCCTGATTTTCTTTTCCTTTTTCTTTCCTTTTCTTTTTTTCTTTGGTACTGGAGACTGAACCCAGGGACATTCTGCTTCTGAGGTACACCCCCAGCCCTTTTTATTTATTATTTTTGAAACAGGGTCTTGCTAAGTTGCTATTTTTGCTACTTATTATTATTTCTATTTTTCACTATTTTGCTGAGGCTGGCCCCAAACCTGCAATTCTCCTGTGTCAGCCTTCCAAGTACTGGGATTATAGGCATGCACCACTGTGCCCACTGAGGGCCTGATTTTCTAAGACCATTTAAGCTTGTGCTTGCTTGGCATTTCTGTGGGTCTGAGGCTACCCATCTCTTGGCATTGTCCCCTCTGTGGCTTGCCCTGTAGCTCTAGACTGCCGGCTACTTCATTTTAAGTAGATGTCAGAAACCCACTGTCCTATATTCTCTTCCACATGTAGTAGTTTTCTGATGGTCTCTCCATCTGGGTTATGCAGATGAGTAGTTATTTTTATACTTTTCCACCAATAGGTGGCAGTAATAATTTCTCTTATTTTAATATTATTCCCTGGTAGGTAAGCCTTGTGTGGCATTTCAACATATTTGCACTATTTTTTTTTTTTTTAGTTGAAATGTAGCTGATTTTCAGTGAGTGTCTAAGGCAAAATTCACCCAATATTTCCAGACAAATATTTAGCATTTTGACTTCCTCTTGGATTTCTGGCTCATAGCTCCTGACTTCTTTCATTCCTAGTCTACACCTTGATTGGTCTTGCAGTGAAACAAGATAAATAAAGTCATGAGAAAAACATCAGATACATTTGTTGAGGTCCCTTACTGTAGGAGAAAGGAGGACATCCATGTTAATTGCCTGAATGAAGTGTGGAATGCAATTTGGAACAAGTTTTCTAAACATTCACTGTAGAGCTTCCACATACAGAGTACAGTTCTATACATTTCCTGTAAGAGAATCTACAGAACTCCAAGTCCTCACTCCTACTTTCAAAGCTGATACTTTTTAAAAAAAATTTTTTTTTTTTTTGCACAGTACTGGGAATTGAACCCAGGGGCATTCTACCCCGGAGCTAGACCCCCGGCCCTATTTTTTATCCTTTATTTTGAAACCGGGTCTCACGAAGTTGCAGAGGGCCTCACTAAGTAACTGAGACTGGCTGCGAACCCAGATCCTCCGGTCTCAGCCTCCCAAGTACTGGGATTACAAGCGTGTGCCACCACACCCGGCTTCCTTTTTTAATTTTTAAAAATTGAGATAGGACAGGCATGCAAAGTGTGCAATATATAATAATTTTCCATATACTATACCTGTGTGCGTTGGTATTGCCAGATCAGATGTAGAGTGCAATGCTCTGCGTGAGTGCTTAGAGGATCATTCATTTGATCAGTCAGTATTTATTGTTTGTTTTGTTTTGTTTTGTTTTGTTTTGTAGTACTGACTGGGGATTGAACCCAGGGGCTTCTATACCTCCAGCCCTGTTTTATTTTTTATTTTGAAACACGATCTGCCAAGTTGCTGAGGCTGGCCTCGAACCTGTGATCCTCCTATCTCAGCCTTCCAGGTACTAAGATTACAGGTGTGTGCCACCATGCCTGGCTCAATCCATAGTTATTGAACATTCTTTATGTCAGTGTTTTTTGGCATAGAGAGAGGATACAATTGTGAACAAGGCAGTCAAAGATTCTTGCCCTCAGAGAAAGCCTCTCTGAGGAAGTGGCATTTGAGCTGAGGCCTAACTATTGAAAAGAAGCCACACAGGTGCAGATCTAAAGGAGGAGCTTTCCCAGCAGAAGGAACGTCTGGTCCAAAACCCCAGTTCAGGAATTGGCTTGATTATATTTGAGGGAAGGAAGAAGGCCTGGGTGGCTGGAGGATGCTAGAAGACATGGGTGCACGGCCACAGGACCCGTGGGACTTTGTAGCTCTGGCAAGGAGCTGGGCTGGTGGCTCTGGGGAAGGCTTTGCAGAGAGCCAGTGAAGAGCTGGTAGGCGTTGACTGGTAAGTGGACTATGTCACTGCTCTCCACATCTACCCTATGAAACGGGGGCAACTGTTATGACGATTTTACAGACGAGGACACAGAGGTGCAGAGAGACTAAGTAACTAGGGACATTTTCTTGTTCTCAGAATAAAAAACATCAAATGGGCTAGCACTTGTTTTTCAGGAAAACAGAAGAGCCGTCTTTGTCTTTCTCCCTGGAAGACAACAGAGAATGGTGAGGTTGACTCAGTGCAGGGGATGAGGAGCCGGGAATCGCAGGTCTTTTCTTTTCCTCTTCTCCCCTCCCCCCCTTTTTTTCTCTTTTCTTTTTGCTTTTAGCTAAACCTCCTAGTTCAGTCGAGCAGATGAGGATCTATGGAGGTAAATCATTACTCTCAAGACTCTTGAGCCTCAGGAGTGAGCGTACTCAGAGAAGCAGCTCTGATCACAAGGGAAGTGAGTGGCTCCTTGAGGCAGCCATTTCCCCATGGGATTCTCCATCTGTCACCCCCAGCCTTTTGGGCAGGTTACACTTAGTTTCTTCACATTGAAAATGGGAGCGTGCATTAGAGGACATAAGCATTTTGAATGGGACTAAAAAGCCTATTACTCACTTCCCTTTCCTTGCTCCACGGGGCACTGAGAACATTAAATAACAGTCTGCAGTTGACTCAGCGCCGCTCACTGGAGTGTTAGTCACTAAGTGTGTTCTAAAAGCGGTACCTGCAAGGGTGTCGGGATGAGTATGGCCAGCCTCCAGCAGCCATCTGCATGCGGGGCCTGGGAAAGCCAACCCCAAGACTGACGGGAATGGTACCACAATAAAAGTACATAGTTCCTCTGGGGATAACCTGGCCCCTGAACCGATATTTGATAATATGAGGAAATGATAGCTCATTATTCTCTGTTATAGTTACACTTTAAAAAATAAGTGTTATAGTTACACTTTGAAAGATACATGTTGAAGTTCTAACTGATAAAATATGACATCTGAGGTTTGCTTCAAATGACCTGGTTCAGCATGAAGGGAGTTAGTGAAGGGCATAGTTGAAAACAAAATTCACCATAAGCCAGGCCGAGTGTGGTGGCACATAACTGTAATCCTAGTCCTTGGGAGGACGAGACAGGAACATCACAGGTTTGAAGTCAGGCTCGCCAACCTAGTGAGGTCCTCAGCAACTTAGCGAGACCCTGTTTCCAAATAAAAAATAAAATAGGGCTGGAGGTATAGCTCAGAAGTAGAACACCCCTGGATTCAGTCCCCGGTGCCACAAAAAAGAAAAAAATTGACTATAAACCAATACTCCTTAAAGCTGGGTGATAGGTATATGGTGGTTCCTTTTATTTTAATGTTTATTTTGGTATAATTTAAAGTCATTTCATAATAACAAAAGATTCTTTCAGGACATGGTCCTAGGCTGAAGCGTCCACCTTTGGGTAGAAGTGGGCCGGCTTTAGTGGGCAGACTGAACACCGTTGCTTTGGTTGTTCAAGACTGTTTGGCTCATACAGAGATCCCAGATGAGCTTTCCGCCATCTCCAGGAAGGTGACAGAGCTTCACACACCGGTGAACGTGTGGCCAGTGCCCCATAGCTATTGGATGAGTAAATGAAAGCAAAGGACCAAGCCCTAATTCTTCTCTTCTTGTCTTTGCAGCGGAGCCCAGGGGGAATATGCTGGACTGGCCACTATCCGAGCATACTTAGACCGGAAAGGAGAGAGGCACAGAACGGTGAGGGTGGACAGGTGGCCCTTGCTCACCACGGGGTGGCTGTGGGCCCAGCTCCTAGGGTCCCTTTTGTTCTGTTGGATACTCCCTCTGAGCCTTCTTGGAAACAGAGAAGCATAGAATGCAGAAATAAATTTCTGTGAACTGGTCATTATGACCTCTGCCTCTAAGACATCCCACTTAGCCACACTGAGGGAAAACATTCAGAGATGAAAAGCCTTTGCGCAAACCCAGGATGTAAACGTCAGCCAGCTGGCCATGGAGCTGCCCTCTCTGGGGAGCAAAGGGAGGAAGGGGGCAGGAATGTGGCGATTGCAAGTCTCCTTTTCTTGACTCAGTCCTGGCCCTGGGCCTGGACAAAGGGCAGAGAGCACACTTTAGTTCTTCTGGAACCCCTGCAGGCCTAAGCACAGTTCTGGTCGTATGTAGGTTTAAAAAATATTTATCGAATAAATAAATTCCCCACAAGATTATTTTCAGCTCTAAGTAACAAAAAAAGACACAAAGCGGAGTTCACGATTGGGCTTCATTGTTTGCTTTGGGTATGAGAGCCCAGTCTCCAGGATCCAAACTGCTCGTGGGGACCCTTGCGGGCCCAGCAGGTGCTAATGGGCACCACTAGTCCCCAGAGGCAGTGCCTTTCGATCTAATGCAGGCCTCGAGTTGTAGCTCACGAGGCCTGTGTTCCTGGTTCCTGCATTTTGGCGGCCATTGCTATGCCATCCTCTGAGCTGCAGGATTGGAGTTCTTAGAGGGAGCTCTGGGTAGGGGTCAGGAACAGGGCAACCCCCCTGCCTGTCCCAGTAGAGTTTGAGAAAAGGGTACTGGGTATTTTGACTATGACATGGCAGGGGTGGCCCAATTTTGTCCATTCCTGGTTTTATTAAAACTGGAAGATTGTGGCTGATTGCCTGGATTTTGCAATGAAGATTTTTTAAAACTGTTTCACTTACCCTTCAAAAAAGGGGCAAAGAAGAAAATTTTCTCTCCTTCTCTTGCTTATCTATCATGATTCCTCAGGTGTGCCTTTATCTTAGTTGGAGAATAAAATGGATCTTTAAAGATCTTTGAAAAACAAGCCACTCATAAATTTAATAAACTGGAACCCTGGCCACGTGCAGGGACCGTATGCCAGCCAGAGAGCAATCAGCCATAGCGCAGACAGACAGGGATCCTGACAGGCAGCGTGGGTTTTCACTTGGGGTTTCTCATGGTTTTGAATTGTTCACTTTCTCAGGAGGGGTTAGTTTAGACCTATAAGTGCTCTTGGTACCTCAGAGGCTCAGAAAGGAAACTTTGACATTCGGGTCACCCAGTGAGATGGTGCCAGATGCCCATTTCCTGTTTTTCCTTCATGATTCCCAAGCACCGAGGTAGCCCTTAAAGCTCCTCATATCTCCCTCTTTCCCTACAAGGTGATAGGGGATCTTGGGGACCCTGGAAAGGAAGTGGTTTGTTTGTCCCGTGTGACCATCCACATTGCTCTCCATTGCCTGACAGAGAGGCCACCAAGATCCATGTTGGTAGTTTGTGAAGTGCACATGACTAATTCATGCCAAAGGCCAGCTAGACTCCAGCTTCTCCCCACTATGATGCTACCCAGCCCTTGATATTTTTCCAGCTCCCCAGTCTGACACCAGGAAATAGCTGTGACGGTCTAGGAGCTGGGGACCATGCCAGAGGGTCAAGGAAAATGGGAAATCTTTTTTTTCTTTTTTTGGTATTGGGGATCGAATCCAGGGGCACTCTACCTCTGAGCTCTTGTTTTTTTTTTTTTTTTTGAAACAGTCTCACTAAGTTGTTGAGGGTCTTGCTAAGTTCCTGAGGCTGCTCTCGAACCTGTGATCCCCCTGTTTCAGAGTCCAAAGTACTGGGATTACAGGTGTGTGCTGCTGTAACCAACTATGAGAGATTTTTTATTTGGTCTGGGCAGTGTTCTTCCATGACTCAGTGATTCCTTCTGAGTCCTGTTCCCTCGCTTCGTCCAGCCCTCCCTTCTCTCTCCATCCCCTCCTGTGTGATGTTTCTCCTGGCACTGCTGTCCGTATGGCTATCACCAAAGTGTCGCGAGAGGCCATTGAAGTTTGAAGGACAGAGAGGAGTGGGATTCTGCTCTTCAGGGAGGGGTGCAGAAGGGAGAGGCAGGGAAGAAGACCCAGCCACTGAACTCGTAGAAATGCAAGACTCATGAACTTGGAAATGTTGGCATCTTTCTGGACCAAAGATTTTAATTAAAGCTGACTTTTTTAGAGAAGAAGAAAATGACTTATTATTCAAATAATCAGGGAAGATTTCTCCACATCAGTGATGTCTGAGGCAGCTGCTCCCACACAATAGCCTCTAACAGGATCCAGTAAAATATATCCATCTTTTTTTGAAAAGGAGTGTGGGGAAATCATGTGCTATAGAACCGCCTGGGTTCCTGATGGTTCTCTTCTTTTAAGCTGCCTTTTAAAGTTATTTTCACATTTGCTCTTAGGTTAAATTTCAGAGGTTCCTAAAATGGAGTGCCCAAGTTCTTGATTTACCAGTTTAATTTGGGAAAATACAAATTTATCTAACAAACACTTTCATAGCAATTACCATATGCCAGGCACTGTGTTTTATTGATATTTTGATTTGCTAGTCAAATATCAACTCATTTGCCTATGAGAGACTGAGTTTCCTATGAAAAGGGAAAGTGTTGATCCCCAAATACATTCATCTATGGGAATATGTTTCTCTTCCCAACTGCATGAGGCAAGTAGTGGCCTGTAGTTATTGGATTTTTTCCTGTGGTTTATAGCATTGACCTCCTTTGTAGGGGAGCACTCCTCCTTAATCCTTCACTCATTCGCCAAGTTTTTTTTTTTTTTTTGTATGTGTGTGGTAATGGGGATTGAACTCAGGGGCATTCTACCTCTGAGCTACACCCCCAGCCCTATTTTAGTTTTGATTTTGAAACAGGATCTTACTAAGTTGCTGAGGGCCTTGCTAAGTTGCTGAGGTTTGCCTCGAATCTGTGATCTTCCCGTCTCAGCTTCCCAAATGCTGGGATTACAGGTATGCGCCACCACGCCCGGCCAGCGTCTTTGCAGATGATCTGGGTTAGTTCAACGTCAAGCTCCCTGAAAGTTAGGAAAGCATAGCATCCACCTAAATGGGTATACATGCACCAAAAGCTGAATTCACTTTGGATAAACCAAATATCAAGTATGGATCCTGTTACTTCCAGGTCCCTCAAAACACTGTGGTTTCTTAAAATCCTCTATATTTTTTAATTAGTGCATTGTAATTATACATCTTGCCAAAGTACAGGGTGATAGAGGCATACATGTACACAGTACTCATTGAGCCCTCCCCCAGTTCCCACCTCATTCCCTCCCTCTCCCCTCCTTCCTGTGCTCAGTGCAGTGATTGGCTATGATAAGTTTGTGCATGTACATCATATCCATTGAGGTGTTTCCCTCTTCAGGTCTCCCCCCCATCTCCCTTAGTTAGGTCCCCTCCTTCACTCCACTAAGGTTTCTCCTCCTTTGTCTGGAGTCCCTCCTATGTCCCAGTTTCTCCCTAGCTTCTGCATATGAGGGAGAATTATCTTTTTTTTTTTTTGCGGTACTGGGGGTTGAACCCAGGGGCATTCTACCTCCGGGCTACACCCCCAGCCCTATTTTTTGTTCTTTATTTTGAAACAGGGTCTCACTAAGTTGCGGAGGACCTCACTAAGTAACTGAGGCTGGCCGCGAACCCGGATCCTCCAGTCTCAGCCTCCCAAGTATTGGGATTACAAATGTGCACCGCCACGCCCGGCTGAGGGAGAATATCTGACTTTTCACTTTTTGTGATTGACTAATCTCACTTAGCATAATATTCTCCAGTTCCATACATTTCCCTGCAAATGACATAATTTTTTTCTTCTTTATGACTGAATAGAATTCCACTATGTACATATCCCATAGTTTTGTAATCCATTCATCTGTTGATGGATACCTAGGCTGGTTCCATAGTTTGGCAATTGTGAATTGTGGAGCTATAGACATAGATATATGTGCATTACTATTTAAATTATTTGGGGTAGATATCTAGGAATGGTATTGCTGGGTCATATCGTAGGTTCATTCCCATTCTGAGGATCCTCCACACTGTTTTCCATAGTGGTTGCACTAATTTGTAATCCCACCAACAGTATATCAGAGTTTCTACTTTTCCATATCTTCACCAGCATTTATTATTGTTTGTGTTTTTAATGATTGTCATTCTCCTTGGGGTTAGGTGAAATCTCAGAGTAGTTTTGATTTGCATCTCTCTGATTACTAATGATATTGAACATTTTTTCTACATTTATTGGCCATTTGTATTTCTTTTTCCGTGAAGTGTCTATTTAGTTCACTTGCTCGTTTTTAGATTTTTGACAAAGGGACCAAAAACATACACTGGAAAAAAGATAGCCTCTTCAACAAATGGTCTTGGCAAAACTGATTATCCATATGCAGAAAAATAGAAATAAACCCCAGTTTCTCACCTGGCACAAGAGTCAATTCAAGATGGATCACAGACCTGAAAATTAGACCAGAGACCTTGCAGTTACTTGAAGAAGGCATAGGACCAATACTCCAACATATAGGAACAGGTGAAAACTTCCTCAACAAGACCCCAAAGACACAAGAAATTAAAATGAGGATTATTACGCAGGATTGCATTAAACCGAAAAACTTCTGTGCAGCAAAGGAAACTATCAAGAACCTCAAGAGACAACTGACAGAATGGGAGAAGTTCTTTGCCAACTACTCCTCTCATAGAGGACTAATATCTAGAATATACAGAGAACGCAAGAAACTCACCGCCAAAAAAACAAATAACCCAATCAAAATATAACACTGATTTTTTAAAATTTTATTTTTTTGTGGTACTGGGGATGGAACCCAGAGAAACAGCTGAAAGCTATGTTTTCCCTTCATACATGCATTTTTATAATGCCCATTCCTTTCTCTTCAAAAAGGTTGCAGGACTGGTTCTGGGATAAAAAGAGGAGGATTATTTTTAGGGCAGTCTTTGCTTCTCTTTGTCGCTTTCTGTCGAGGGAATGTTGGGAGGTACTTCTCCACTGTGGTGCAGCATCAGATCCACAGGAGCATGCCTGTCTGCATGTGGTGGTTTGGAGGAAATGAAACATGATTAGAATCTGGAAATTCTAACATTGCACCTACCATCCACCTTCCATAAAAATCCAACACAGGAGCTGGGCGTGGTGGCGCACGCTTGTAATCCCAGTACTTGGGAGGCTGAGACAGTAGGATCGCAGGTTCAGGGCCAGCCTTAGCAACTTAGTAAGGCCCTTCGCAACTTAGTGTTTTCAAAATAAAAGAATAAAAATTAGGGCTGGGGGTGTAGCTCAGAGGTAGAATGCCCCTGAGTTCAATCCCCAGTACCACACACACACACACAAAAATACAACACGGGTTGGGGATACAGCTCAGCTAGTGCTTGCCTAGTGTGTATGAGGCCCTGGCTTCAATCCCCAGTGCTGCAAAACAAAAACAAAAATCCAATCCATCTTTAAGCTGTCACTTAGGCTGTAGCTCTTAAGACATGTTCACTTCATCTCTTAACTTGAAGCTATACACTGTTTTTTCCTTTTAATTTCCTGCGGTACTCTTCTCTAGATGTACGTACGCCAGTATTGTCAGTGAACAAGGTGTGTCAACACGCGCAGGTGTTGATTGCTTTTCATGCTTAGTTTATGATTCTCATGGCAGCTAACAATTCGTTGCAGAGTAAGCATCTAAAAAATGTTGACGTAGCCGGATGTTGTGGTGCACACCTGTAATCCCAGTACTTGGGAGTCTGAGACAGGAGAATCACAGGTTTGAGGCCAGCAGTAGCAACTTAGTGAGACCGTGCTTCAAAATAAAAAATAAAAAGGGCTGGGGGTGTAGCTTGGAGGTAGAATGCCTCTGGGTTCAATTCCCAGCACTTCCCTCAAAAAAAATCTTGACATAATTAATGTGATGGCACGAGGAGGCCCTGGATTATGTCTGTCGTTATCTTCTGTCCTGGATAAGCCAGGAGGATCACCAAAGCTGTGATATGGGCATTTGAGTCTTAGAGTTTAGCCTTCTATCATGTTCTTTTTCTTTTTTTTTTTTTTTTTGTGGTACTGGGGCATTCTACCTCTGAGCTACACCCCCAGTCCTATTTTTTATTCTTTATTTTGAAACAGGGTCTCACTAAGTTGTAGAGGCTTCACTAAGTAGCTGAGGCTGTCCTCGAACCCGGATCCTCTGGTCTCAGCCTCCCAAGTGCTGGGATTACAAGCGTGCGTCACCACGCCCGGCTTCCATCATGTTCTTATAAGATGCTTTCTATATGTTATAACTGAGACAAGGTTAGAATAAATATGAGCCTATTTTTAGTGTGCTAGGATAAGGTAAGACATTCTGAACATCTTTAGGGAACAATATTTGAAGATTCAAATGGAAACTCCTCTTTTGGAAATTGTTTTGCAATGATAGTAATAACTGTGGCAAATTTTAAGGCACTAGTGGTACTAGTGGTCAGCTTAAATAGAAGCATGTGGCGTCTATTTAGTTTGTGCTGCAAGCATGTTGTGGGACTTTTCTGTCATTATTAATAGCCTGGTGATTATTTTTTTCTCCTTCCTTGTTTCTTTCCATTCCTAAGGTTTGCCTCATTCCGAAGTCAGCACATGGGACCAACCCAGCAAGTGCGCACATGGCAGGCATGACGATCCAGCCCGTGGAGGTGGATAAATATGGGAATATTGACGCTGCTCACCTCAAGGCCATGGTACTCATCTTCCACTTAACAGATGGGAGAGGGCTGTGCTCCGGGGAGGTGAAGGGAGCAGAGACTGGACACACACTGTAAACATTACCTTCTCTTGCATTCTAATGAAAAGACTACAATTCTTCCTAATGGATCTGGGCAGGGTAGAGGGATAGTTTAAAATTAGGCCGGGCGTGGTGGCGCACGCTTGTAATCCCAGTACTTTGGGAGGCGGAGACCGGAGGATCCGGGTTCGCGGCCAGCCTCAGCTTGCGCATGCGCGCGAGCGTTCTCTCTCTCTCTCTCTC
>PVJS01020995.1:0-31989 GCA_004027185.1 Glis glis
AATTAGAGAACATTATGCTAAGTGAGATTAGTCAGTCACAAAAAGTAAAAAGTCAGATGCTCTCCCTAATATGTGGAAGCTAGGGAGAATAGGGTATAGGAGGGAGTCTACTGCACAGAGGGAGTCTATACATACACAAACTTATCAAAGTCAACTACTATGCTGAGCACAAGAAAGAGGGAAGGGGGAGGGAATGGGGGTGGGAATTAGGAGAGAGCTAATTGAGTGATGTGCATGTATACTTCTACCACCCTGAAACCCATCAAGATATATGATTACAATGCACCAATAAATAATAATAATAATAATGATAATAATTAATAATAATGGACTCTCAGGTACCTGTAGGATACCATAGAGTGGTCTAACATATGTACAATTGGAGTCTTAAAAAGAGAGAAAAGAGATAGTGTGCATAAAAAATACTTGGAGAGATAAATGACCAAAATTTTTGCAAATTTGATGAAAAATATAAATCCAAAAATCCAAGAAGCATAACAATTCCTAATCAGATTGCACACAGACATACACAAAATGCACCAGGTCTCATCATAATCAAATAGTTGGCAATTAGTGATGAAGAAAAAATATTTAAATCAGCCTCATTAAAATAGACACACTTTATACAGAGCAAGGTTTCTCAATATCAGCACTTGGAAAATTTGGACTGGATAATTCTTTGTTGTTGGAGCTGTTTCATCATTGTAGGATGTTGAGCAGAATCCTTAGTCTCTATCCACCAGATGGTGAAACAATGCCCCCACCCCCCCAGCAATAAAAAAACTCTACATATTGTTAATGTCCCTTGGGGGGACAATTGCCCCACATCAGGAATCACTGTGTATAGGAACAAATATATAAAAATAATTGCAGACTTCTTATCATAATTTGCAAGTCAGAAGACAACAGTGCAAAAATTTAAAATGCCAAGTGGGAAGGGAAGGACTGTCAAACTAGAATTTCATATTCCTCAAAAATATTCTTTAAAAAAACCTATTTTTATTTCAATAAACTACAGCTGAGAGAATTCATTGCCAACAATCTTGAACTATAAGAAGTGTTAAAGAAAATTGTCCAGGCTAAAGAAAAGTTATACCAAATGGAAACATATTTTTATAAAGAAATGAAGATCACCAGAAATGGTAGATATGTAAGAAAAAAAAATAAAACAGTTTTTTCTCAAATTTTAAAAATTTCTTTAAAATGTCCTTGACTACTTTAATAAAAATAACGATGTATTGTGAAAATAATACCAATGGGACAAAGAATAACAAGGGAAAGATAGAAGTATATACATTGTAAATGAAGTGGTACATTATCATTTGAATGCATCTCGTAATAAGTTAAATATGCATATGGTAAACTGTAGAGCAATCGATAATAAAAGTCAAAAAAAAAGACATACAGCTAGTAAGCTAAGATAGGGGACAAAATGCAACATAAAAAATTAGTTATTTCAAAGCCGGGCGTGGTGGCGCACACTTGTAATCCCAGTACTTTGGGAGGCGGAGACCGGAGGATCCGGGTTCGTGGCCAGCCTCAGCTCTCTCTCTCTCTCTCTGTCTCTCTTTCTCGCTCTCTCTCTCTCTCCCTCTCTCTACCTAGTGAGGCCTTCCGCAACTTCGTGAGACCCGGTTTCAAAATTAAGTATAAAAAAATAGGGCCAGGGGTGTAGCGCGGAGGTAGAACGCCCCTGGGCTCAATCCCTGGTACTGCAAAAAAAAAAAATTAGTTATTTCAAAAACAGTAGGAAAATGGAAATAAGCAAAAGTAAAGTGGTCATATGGAAAACTGATTAGTGACATGATAGATTTAAGCTCTAATATGTTGACAAATATGTGAAGTGCAAGGATACAAATTCTTTAGTTTAAAGACAGAAATGATCAGAATGGATAAAAAGGCAAGACCCAGCCTGATACTGTGTAAATGTCTAAATATATTAACATTTGTCTCTAAAGAAATAAGGATATTTTTATAACCACATAATATGGTTAGCATGCTCAAATATTATTTCTTTTTTATAATGCTGACATTTTTTAAAGAGCTTAAAGTAGCTGTTGGAAAATATCCCAAAATTTTAACTTACCTGATTTTTCTTTCTGATTAAATAAGGTTTAAATTTTTATCAAGAATAATATATAGCCAGGTGTGGTGGCGCACGCTTGTAATCCCAGTACTTTGGGAGGCAGAGACCGGAGGATCCGGGTTCGCGGCCAGCCTCAGCTCTCTCTCTCTCTCTCTCTCTCTCTCTCTCTCTTTCTCTCTCCCTGTCTCTCTCTCTCTCTCTACTTAGTGAGGCCCTCCGCAACTTCATGAGACCCAGTTTCAAAATAAAGTATAAAAAATAGGGCCGGGGGTGTAGCGCGGAGGTAGAATGCCCCTGGGTTCAATCCCCGGTACCGCAAAAAAAAAAAAAGAATAATATATAGAAGATTCTATGTAATTCAAATTGAATCATATTATTATATTATCATGTGTCTTCACAATAAAAATAATTTTACTCCCCCACCAGCTCTTATGCTTTTAAATGTTTTCCTTTTTCCTATGGTCGTGGCTCATGCCTCCAGTAGAGCTGTAAATATTACTGGAGGTAGAGGGTGTATGTAGTCTTATTTCTTATTTAGTGTGAAGGCATTTAGTGATTTCTTATCATGTCAAAGTATATATTTATATAATCAATCTTTAAAATGGGTGGTGAATTTTGTTGAAGATTTTTAGCATTCATGGTGATAATTATATAATTTTTATGTGAGTCTATTAATATTAGGTTATATTACAGGATTTCTTACATTCCTGGGATAAATATTACTTGGTCATAGTGTGTTTTTATTTTAAAATATGTGCTTTTTAGGTCTCTTTGCTAAGATTTATTTGGGCATTTTTCTCTGATACTCATAAGTGAAATTGTTCTATAGGTTTGTTTGAGTATACTATCTTTAAGAGGCCCAGCTATATGCTATACTTGTCTTGTAGACAGGGTTTAGAAATATTCCTCTTCTTCTATAATTTGGACAATTTAAGAAGCATTGGGGCCGGCCATCTGGATCTTGGAGGATGGTAGAATTTGCCATCGAACTATCTTGTTCTGGCACTTTTTGTAGAGGGGGGTGGGGGAATGACTATATTTTTCTGGGGTAAATGTTTTGATCATGCTTTCCTTTCTACTGATGTCATTTTGTAGAACTTCTTTTAACAAGAAAAAGGGTCTTTCATTCCACTAGTTTAAATTGAAGATTTGGATGAGTTGTTGACAATCATTCACACTAGAAAATAATTATTAAATCAATGAAAAATCATAATTAATTGCTCTCCAAAACTTTCTAATTTGATTGAGATAAATAGTGGTAAGGATGCTAGACAGTGAAATTTGAGTTTTGGTGGGAGATCATCAATAAGAATAAGAATAAAGAAAAGGGAAATCAAAGATCACAATCTGGGACCAGACAACCTGGATTGATTCCCAGCTTGAACACTTACTAGCTGTGTAATCGAGTAGTGAAAACTCATAGACCCCACTTCTTGCTCTGTAAAGTAAGAATGGTAGTAAAACTTACAAGGCAACATGGTTGCATTTAATAAGTTAATACATATAAAGTGTGACTGGCATAGAGTAAGTGACATAAAAATGATAGCATAAAATAACAAGAGTTAAGAGCTAAGTGCTTGGCTTTCCTCTTGATGAGGAAAGATAAAGAATGATTAGGTTCTTACGGGAGCAGCCCCTGGAGTGTAGCTGTGATGGGGAAAGTACTGAAGGTGAAGGTTCACAGAGGACCTACTGGATGGAATTTCACCTTCAGTTCCCCCATTCCCCCTGCCAGCTACAATTTGGAGAATCTCAGTAGAGGGTATCCAGTGTGAAGAAGAGGTGGTGTAGACCTCTGGAATGCTTAGCTAGGTATAAAAGGCAGCTAGCTTTCACAACCAAGAGGTATCCTGTGAGCCTTGGTGACACCAGTCCTCCTTGGGAGTGAGAGGCCCTGACAATCCCTGTTTAGACTGGGTTTACAGGAGGGATGTTTTCTTTGGAGCTAATTCTTCTAGATAGAGTGAGGAAGCTTTTATTTGGGTCATTATCTCTTGGGAGAAACATACCTAGGTGATTACCTGGAAGTTGGTTTCTAGGAATAGAAGCAGTAGGGTGTTTATAAGAGCTAAATGGCTGAGTGGCTTCTCTTTGTGGGAGACAGCCAAGGAAAAGAACTTGTGAGGTATCAGCCACTTGTGCACATGCAATTATTCCTGATGTCAATCTCCACTTGTGGTCGTGGAAGTTGACACTGTCTTTGTCAGCTGGAATGCCATAGCAAATACTGCAGAATGGGTGCTTTAAACAACAGAAGTGTATTTCCTCACAGTTGTGGTGGCCGTAAGTTCAAGATCAGGGTGATGGTAAATCCTTTCTTCCTGGCATGCAGATAATCACCTTCTTGCTGTGTCCTCACATGATGGAGAAAAAGTGAGCAAACGTATAAGTACCTACTTCCATAATAAGGGCCCCACCCTCCTGACCTGTCCAAATCTAATTACCTTTCTAAGGCCCCATCCCCAGATATCACCACATTAGGGATCAGGGTTCCAATATATGAATTTTAAGGGGACACAATTCAGACAATAACATACATTTTCTTGTATCATGATTAATACTTGAGCTATGATTATTACAAACCCAGGATTTCACTTCAATTGTGATCCATTGTACAGAGATTTGGAAATAGTTCTTTTTAAAATACCTAGTTAAGATAAGGGAGATGGATTTGGACTGCATCATGTAGTTGTGAGATAAAAGAAGGTAATGGGGAATGTCTCTGTCTATATTAAAGTCTCTGTCTATATTAAAGTCAAACTATATTAAAGAGGTGGTACCTGCCTGTAATCCTAGTTGCTTGGGAAGCTGAAGCAGGAGGATGGGCAACATAGCAAGACACTGTATAAAACAAACAAACAAAGAAACAAACTTTTAAAAAGTCAAATACAGTGTCATGCTAAGTCACAGTCCAATGTATTTTCTATTTTGGTTTGTATTTATCTCCTGACGCACTTGGCCACTGCCCAAGGAAGTTAAGGACTTCTTATCTTCATGATCTCTTGACACTTCAATTTTCGAAAAACAACTTAAGATAATGTGAGTGGAGGTGATCATCAGGTGGTCCGATTAATTTTTTAAATATACTCTTATTGGTGTATTGTAGTCTCACATCAGAATGAAGTTCAGAGTGATAGGAACATACATGTTCACAGCACTTGCTGAGTTTCCCCCTGGCTCCCTCCATACTCCCAGTTCAAACAATTTTTAAAGAACCCTAATGTTGTTAAAGAAATAGGATCTGCAGCCCACCCAAATTCCAGTGGGGAACCCAGGACTTTCATCCAAGCTCATTGAAAACTTTCAATTATGTCATTGGACAATCACCTCATTTCTCAGAGCTTCGACTTTTCTCACTTACAAGATGTTATAAATAATGAATGTTTTTCTCATAGGTACTAATTGCAATCTAATAGAATAATATTTACTAGTTGTTATTGTTACTATTAGTTGTTATTTGAGAAAGCTGTAGAATGGAGAGGGAGAGGTGAGCAAGGTGTTCCTAGGAGACTTTTAAAAATCCTTCTATTCCCATATCATGGTTTCTTTCATAGACTTACCTGGTAATCACCATATTCCCACCATGAGCCAGGGACTGTGGAAGAAACAGGAAATATGTTGATGAACAAGATAAGATTTTTAATAATATCTTAATATCCCTGGCCATATTTAATAATATTATTTTGCCCTGCTCTGCATATAGACACACTGTGTCCACTTGCAATCTAGCCCCAGTTAAGGCCTATTTCTCTAGGTTTCAGTAAATACAACTGCAGCATGACTGAATCTTTCATTTGGTCTTTGGAGCCTGCAGCAAAATCTCTTGATGGCATTGGTCCAAAGTGACAACTATTCTCAAATTGTCATGTCATTGGGTATAGGAATCATTATGGTTTGATAGATGTTAATTTGTCCACATTATTCTCCTCCAAACTAGAAGCAGAATAAGAAATAATTACTTTATGTTTGGAAATCATCAAAGCTTCAGGACTAATGGGAACATTGAAATAAGTGTAGAGTACTTGCTTTTCTTATCTGGTAGCTGTTTGTTTACAGCTTGGCATCCGAGGTATGTGTTCTTTAGAGAGTCGGGGTATTCTTTAGTGATCAGGACTCATTGTGTTTATGATACATATTCACGCATGTTTTTCAAAATGGATGGGTGCATGAATTGGGCTGCATTTAGTCTCCCTTTTCTTCCCAGGTGAGCTTAAAAATCATAAGAGGGAAACCCCACAACAGAGCAGGCACCTTTGAGGGAGTACACGTCTCCCTCTCCCCACCTCACCCATCCTCACATCTAACTAATGCTTTCATCTCCGAGAGTACATGAATATGTAAGTGCAAGCGCTGCTTATTGTGAACTCAGAACAAAGAGTAATGCTGTAGATTTCAGTGCGTTTGGACTATAATATGCGGCTTTCTTGATAATGGGCTGTCTTGACATTGAAATGAAAAGCAAACATATTATTAAGAAGGTGTTCCATAAAAACTGTCTGTCATATATCTTAAGCTTCATTAGTTTAGATTAATGACTTACTTGATATACATGACAATAGGTGAAGCAAATCTTTGTTTATTTATTGACAATTAAATGTGGTGCTGACACGCATAAACAGGCTTCCCTCTGATTAGTTCCATGTTTTCAAGTAACTTTGTGTTATAAAACTTGTTAACTACAGTATCATTTTATTGAGCTCTGCTCAGTGAATGATGTGATCTACATTGAAAGGCATCAATATTGCAGCCATTCCTGGCAGTCACTGGAGCATTGTGCTCTCAGATTGGAGTTGATATCGCATTGTACAAATTCAGGGACCCAGAAAATGTCCAGTTATTGAGCCTCTGCCCTGCGAGGACAATGTTCTATTCATGGAATCTGGGCGCAAGGTCACAGAACTGAAACCCGAATGAAGGGTGAGATTCAAATTTGTTTCGTGGTTTGGCTGAGGACCTCCCTGAAATTCAGTGTTTTGAAAGCACAGAGCTCTTCCCAGAGTATCCTACTAACGCCATGCAAAGGCGTGTACAAATAAATATAGTGCGTTCTAATTAGAACGTGGCTATTGCGCTAAGCAAGCTTACCGTTTAAAAACCGATGGTCTGACAGGATGTTGATCCAGATGACATAAGAAAGCTGCCCAAGAACACCTCATAACCGAAGAGCCTGGGCAGGCAGGGGAGAGGAAAGAGGAGGAAAAGGGTGGAAGGGCAATGTGGCATTAAATTTATCTGCATGCTAGGCTCACTGAAATATTCGTGGTTTGCCTTTCCAGGAATTCAAAAGTTGGAGGCTGTCAGGGATAATCAGTCCTTCCCATCTCAGACACCCTGCGGTTCTCCTTAATAGCTCCCTTTTATGTGCCATCAGTCCTCAAAAATATATTTAGAGAAGACTTATTTAGGAGGAGGCATAACATAAAATCCATGTTGCAGTTGAGTATTACAAATGATTCTTGACTCCATTCTGTACTAGTAGGCTCTCCGTAGAATTTCCATACAAAGAAAAGATTTTTGTAAGCCAGCTTGAAGGAGAATGAGTCTGACAAAAGAAACCAGCTTCTTCCACGCAGCCGCTCACGATATCCTGTGAAGGAGGATGTCCCCCGATACTGGGGCCCAGTAATGCACCTGTGCCTTCCTTAGTGATACAGGGCAGAAAATGCACTCCTAGTGATCTTACCTGTGGGATATCCTGGGGCAAAGTTTGCATGCGAAGGGAAGAAAGAGGCTACCTGATTTTCTTACAGCCTGGTGACAGTCTGGTCCTTGGATGACTTTGCAATCATTTTGCTTATAATTGATGTAAACACTTCATATGCTTACTATGAAAAATCAATTTCTATAATATAGAGGAGTAACCAAACTCTGCTCCTTAAATTACCCTTTTTCTCTTCTTTTCATTATAAGCCATGTCTCCCCACTGTGATGGGGAGACCCCATCATAGATGATGGGGCCATAGATGATGACCCCACCAATGGTCACCTTAGCCTGGGATGGTCCTGTGTTGTGTCCAAACCAGCAGGACCAACAGGGTCAACAGATGTCAGCGTGGAGGAACAATAACAACCTGACCTCACCTCATGTCCTTCATCTACAGAGTTCATCCTTTAGCACTGTGCTGACTCCTCCATGAGGAGGAAGACAGAACAGAATGAGACTGGGGGACTGGGTCACTCATGGAGGGCAAGGAATGAATCTGGTGTCGCTCACTATTGCTGAATAGTTTTTACTCACCTACACTCTTCTTTCCTCTGTCTGTACTTAAAGACATGAAACGTCTGTTAAGACACTGGTATGCTGAGTTTTGGATTTTCCAGGCATTTCTGTGCTTCAGCTCTCTCTCTTGCCTGGGATGCTCTGGAAGGTTGTTAAGGTTCCCACATCACTATTCATTGATAATCACTATTATCAATGAATGGTGGAAAAGACTTGAGTGGTCAACCACTGGATCCTTTTCATGGTGGGTCATACACTTATTTTAAAAAAATTTATTTAATCTTATATTGGTGTATTGCAATTGTACATGATGGTGGGATCCACAGCGACACATTCATACATGCACATAACATTATTTGGTCTTTTTCCTTCCTTGTACCTCTCCTTTCCCTCCTCTTCTTCCTTCCCCACCCTCCTTCCATTACTCTACTGGTCTCTCTCCTAATTTTCATAAGGTCTATTTTGTTTCCCATTTCCTCTCTAGCTTATACATATGAGAGAAAATATTTGACCTTTGATTTTCTGAGTATGGCTGATCTCACTTAGTATGATGTTCTCCAGTTCCATCTGGTTTTCTGCAAATGGCATGATTTTTTTTTTTTGTGGTACCAGGGATTGAACTCAGGGGCGTTCTACCTCTGCGCTACACCCCCAGCCCTATTTTTTATACTTTATTTTGAAACCGGGTCTCACGAAGTTGCAGAGGTCCTCACTAAGTAGAGAGAGAGAGAGAAACAGGGAGAGAGAGAGAGAGAGAGCTGAGGCTGGCCGCGAACCCGGATCCTCCGGTCTCCACCTCCCAAAGTACTGGGATTACAAGCGTGTGCCACCATGCCCGGCTAAATGGCATGATTTTGTTCTTATTTATGGATGAGTAAAACTCTATTGTGTGTGTATACCACATTTTCTTTATCTATTAATTTTTTGTTGGATACCTAGTTTGGTTCCATAACTTGGCTATTGTGAATTGTGAATTGTGCTGCTCTAACATGGATATGCATTTATAACTATGATATCTATGATATTCTGACTTTAATTCTTTTGGAAAGACACATATAACGATGCTTTTCTAATATAGAAATGTCTGTATATTTGGAAAGACAAAAACATATGCACAGAATTTCTTAACCAAGAAAGATGTGCATTGTCACCATAAAATTTTTGTGGGTTCATTTACTTGCCTATAAATTGAAACATTTTCTTCTTTGTGATTTTGGAAATATATTTTGAAGTTCCATTTGGTATCATTATCTTTTATGATGAAATGGCAATCTTTATAGAAGTATCTTGTGTTTATGAACAAGTTTTTTGTATAATTGGGAGCTGTTGCATTGTTATAGATATCTGAAATGTTGTAAAGAAACTGGTTTATAAGATAAATTGACGAGGGCATCTTTTCTTATTGGACAATGGTGCTGAAGATAACACAGAATTACATAAAGGAAGTTAATGTGAGAAAATTTTATATTAGCACCAGTGACCGGAAAGTGTTGCACCCAAAAATCCTTACTGAGCTCAGATCTTTATCAAACCACAACATTAAATGTAAAACATCTGCGACTTTAAGACAGTAAACATTTTCCCCTCAAAGAAGTAAATGAGTGGGTTAGACTTCCCTAATGCTCAGTTAAACTGAAGCTTTAAAAAACTTTTTCTTCCAAAGACCTCAGTTATGTTTGCCCATGTCCCGTAAACCGTGCCTCATCAGACTTGATTTATCTATTAGGATGAGATTTTCATATGCTAACCGGGAGCTCCTAAACCACTAATTATTTCCCTAAAATACTTTGGTTATTTTATTTTGTTCTCCTTTGTTCACAAGACAGCTTTTTCTCTCAAAATTGCACCCTCTTTTCTCTGTTGCAGTGTTCTGAGGGTTAGAATACAAATGATCATTTACAAATTGAACGTTAACACAGAAATGCATTGTACTTGTGATGTGAGGAGTAAAAACACGTCCCAAAATAAGAACAAATAGCAGTATTATCCCATGGGAAAGAGCCTTCTGTATTGATCTATTGTTTCCCAGCTTGAAATGTGCCACTATTGTGGTTCCACATGATTATGAGCCTTTTTATCACTTCCACTGGCTGATTCAACTTGAGTGCTTCTGACATGTACAAAGTTCCTCACGGTGCTGCTGAGCAGTGGGGCAAACCGTGCTAATGAAGAAATAACAAGCTGAAGATTTGAATAAATATTTAGCTGACGGAAAGGAGGTATACATTTAATTTTTTTTAATGCTGGCAACTGAGGAAACTCCTCGCTACCATGCTTTGCTTATGTGAGCTAAAAACAGGTTCTCACGGAGTTTTTACTGCACCAAGGGGCACTTTCATTTCCTGATTCTATTATAAACTAAGTGGCCACCTGAACCTGCCAATGAACTTGTTCTATTGTGTTTTTCTATTTTTAATCCTGAAAGAGTAAACACATTTCTCATCAGATGTGCTACAGGCTTCCAGACATGGGCGAGATTTATGAAGGTGCCATTGCGTTATTACAGGACCATTCATTTATGAATAAGTGTCTGTTCTGAAAGGGAGCTATAAATGATAGCAGCATTTTCATCATTTCGCAAATCCATATTATAAAAGTATGTAGGTTTTTTTTTCATACTTGCTGCTGCAGCATGGAAACAATTTGGGTTTTATGCCTTTTGGGCTGTTCTTTCCGTTCTAATGGATGATTAAAGTTCTGGTCTTAGAACCAAGGTAGTGTTTTATGTGACTCGCAGCAGCAGCTGGGAGCAGGAACACAATGGTTCCTTTGGGACTAGAGGATTAACGACCAGAGCTCTGTGGGCCTGGCCTCGCTGGTTAAGGGACTGTCTCTGGTGGACCCGGAGCTCTGGTAGAAGCTTCTAAGTTTTCTTCCATAGTACTTTGGTAGGTTCTGTCCCCTGGGAGATGGCTTCCTGTGCATTCTTCTAAGACATGGACTCATGCATTTCGAGCATTTTTAGTGCGTGTGATTTAGTGTTCCACATTGAGAATATCTGAAGTTATCTTGCAAAGAATGCTCCCAATAATTATAAAATCTGTGAGATCATAGGTTTGAGGCCAGCCTCAGAAACTTAATGAAACCCTCAACAACTTAGTGAGAAGCTGGATCAAAATTAAAAAGAATAGGGCTGGGGGTATAGCTCAGAGTGACAGCCCCCGCCTCCTCACAGGTTTAATACCTAATACCACCCCCCAAAGAAAGTAATAAATAGTAAAGGATTTTGGGGTTTTTTTGGTACTGGGGATTGTTTGAACCCAGGGGTGTTCTACCTTGGAGCTACACCCCCAGCAATATTTTTAAATTTTATTTTGAAACAGGGTCTTGCTAAGTTGCTGAGGGCCTCACTAAGTTGCTGAGGTTGTCCTTGAACCTGCAATCTTCCTGTCTCAGCCTCCCAAGTACTGGGAAATAAATACTAAAGGAACTTACTCTGTCAGACACTTAATCTGTGAGACATTTATATATAGTAATAACATAGTAATAATTCTTTGTTGAACTGAACATTTGTGCCTATTGTAGTGCTTGTTGAAGAAGCATTTAACAAGCTTTCTTAGAATACGAGTTCTTCAGAATTTAATAGTTTTGCTAAAGACAAAAATAAAAAAGAGGGATTTAATTTTTAAATAAATTTGTGGAAGAGCAAGTTAAAAAGTTAAGTAGGTTTCTTAACTGTAGTACTTGTCAGAACCTCCAATATGCTAATATGTATTTTTATACTCAGTGACATATTATGTGGGGTTCTCAAACGTTTTGACAACTTAACCAACCTTCCTTCCTTGTCTCCTAGAAACAAGTATCTTAGAAAATTCTTTAGAAAATGTTCTCCTAAGATGTGCTTTGAAGATCTGAACACATATTACCAACCCTAACTTTTGATCATCTACCTAGATATTTAGCCCCTCCAGGTCCCCCATAAAGGTTAGTTTCCCAGTAGCAGTGAAGTCGGCATAGCTTTAGATTTTTTAAAAGTTCTTTCACATAAAAGATTGCACCTCAGTAGTCTTACAAGCCCATGTGGTGGACGATACTGGAAGTGTTTCAGAGCAGGAGAGCTGCAGAAGTGAGCTGCATTGTCAGGAAGAGATGAAAGACCCAGGGCAGGTCATTGTGATCTAAAGCTCTGGCTAGACTGCCAACATGAACATATCAGAACACGGTGTTGGAGTGGAGAGAAGGGGTGGCTAAGAGGTATATGGAGGATCGCCAGTACGACATATTAAAGACTGGCTCTTGGGAGTGAACGATAGGGAAGCGTTTAGGTGGAATCCAAGGTCCCAAGACTAAGGCTAGAGGTAGAATACTAATGTTGATAGAAATAGGAGAGTTTGGCAAGTCATAGCAGATTTGGGGGTGGGAGGAAGAAGGGAGTAAAGAAAGGTTCATTGAGCACCTATCATGTATTCCACATTTACTCTCCTTTAGTAAAAACTCCTAATATCTTAAGGGGAAATGATTATATAAAACAAATGAAACAATTTCTCTTCTTGGAAGGAGTTGGGGTTTTGAGTCTCCTTCACTCTCTCTTGGCTTCTTAATTAGCTCTTCGACCCCCCTAGCATTTCCCAGGGCACATTGTGAACATTGTTGATGGATTCCCACCCAGCATGCTGAGTTTGAGGCAATGACAAACTATTCAAATGAGAAATGTTTTCTTGTGAGTTGTAAACTGGAGAATTGGGTTCTTAAAATAGCCCATGTGATTCTCTTTGTGTATTGACTGCTAACATTCAAGAAATTCTCAAATGAACATATTTCTTGAGAAAGTTTTGTGTAGCAATATTTTGGAGAAGTGGCATTTTGATATTGACACATGAGATATCTAATATTTAAAGAGACAAAACTCTTTCACATACGATAACTCCTCCCAGTCTTTGTCAATTGGTGAAATATTTCTCCATCCTCATCTAATGAAACACTTAATTTCAGGCTTTAATCTAATGAACAATATTTTGCCATGGGAGGAAGAACATTAAATAAGAATTATCTTAGAATAATTGAATTTTTTTCTAAAAAAAGCCAAATATTGAAAGTTTGGGCTACAGGGTTCTTGTGAAGAAATGCTGTCCATTTAATTCACACTTTCCATTTCTCAGACCAAGTACTTGTTACATGGATGCCCAGTCGCAAACACAAGCTCTTAATGAAGTGTTTCCATAAATGTTCCGTCCCCATTTTGTTTCTGATTCACTGAAAGGTCAGGAACAGTCAGTGGATATCAGTTACATTTGCAGAGTGGATGAATTTTACATGTAAATGGATTTAATAAACTACCCTAAAGGATGTGAGGTCTTGTTGTTTAATGTTGATGCTGGTAAGTAAATTTGGAATCGTTGATGAATACTCTTCTTAAGTTCAATCATTGGCAGATGCGAACCAAACTACAAAAACGTCATTTGACTATTGTAATCTGTTAGCCATGGGAATTGTCAGATTAAAAATGGAAGTGTACTCATTACTGAGTCAACATTATGTGTCAACAATGCTTTCTGGGTCATGCATCATAAGTATGAATATTATCTTGGATGGCAAAGATGACTAGCTTGATGCGATACGAAATGTGGAGGAAAAGTTTTGACTTCTTTATCCTGCTCATAATATTTGCTGGGGAAAATAATGTTCTATTGATGTTTTTCTGGTCTTATTAAGAGGCAATGTTGCTGTAATTGAACAGAACTGAGTCAGTTCTTAAAATAGAGATGTTTGCAGAACAGAGAAGGACGATTCATCAAGCCTTAATGGAAATATCCCTTGAGAGTATCCAGCTTCCCTTCTTCCAAATTTGTGCTCATAAAGAAACCTCTGCCTTTATCATTTGTTTTCCTGGGAGGATTTATGTATTAGGACTGGGTTTGAAAGTAGCTTTCATTCATACGCCAGGTAGGTCTGTCTTTGTAAACTACTGAATTTACATATGGTTATAAAGTTGTCCTTTGTAAATATGTTTATCCTTAGTTTTCCCTTTTAGCTTGCTCAATTGTGGATGTCCTTAAAAGGTTGAGTTTTAGTTCCAGAAATCCTAAACCCAGAACCTGGAACCACTACACTGAGAAAAGTGCTCAGGGAGCAGCCAGATGGTCTACTTTTCTGATATTTTACAAGCGACATGAGCACCATTTGTTTTTCTTATGATTGCCTGAGAAAAGAAGCTATAGATCAATGGTATTTCTAATATGCATTATAATTCAAGAGTTTCCTGACTCTGTGCTTGTGCAGCTGTGGATTCTTTTGTGGATCTGTGGTGGACATTTCAATTGCTGGCCCACTTCCAGGTATCTATGCTCACATGTAATTCCTCTCCCGTCAGGTGGGCCAGTGGAATGTCAGCAAGTGTGGCTCAGACAGAGGCTTTATACACACTTGAATGACGGGGCTTGTCCCCTTGGATGAACCAACTTTTGGGAGCCAGTCTCCAGTCTGCATTGCAACTTGTGCTAGATTTGAATAGTGATACGCCACGTAGGGAGAGGCCCTGGAGCACGCCTCAGCCCCACTCCTAACTGAAAAGAGCTCTAGGAGAGACCTCAGCTTCATGGTGGGTAGTACTTATCCAAAGTCCCTTGAGCCCATTTTCCCCTTGTTTTAGGTGCAGGGATGGTGTTACACTGCCACCTGGTGGCAAGACACAGTGCTCTGGATGTTTAGTGGAATCTGGAGCAATGCTCAACTGTTATAATATGGAATCCAAGTATAAACACAAAGAACTCCAGAGAACCAAGACTAACAAGAGCGAACACTTCATGAGGAGAAAACGATGAAACTTCCCCAAATGCACACACGATACAAGGATGTGTTGCTTTGTCCAGGTGCCCTTAGCTCCTGGTCCCTCTTGAACATGCTGTGTGCGCTAGGGAAGTACCGTGTGCCATTGAAATCCGCTCTCCTGCCTTCCTGCTCAGCCTTTCTTCTACACCGAGGAAGAGAAAATGTGACACTCAGACGTGGAACATGAACTTCATTCTGCCCCTTCATCAAGCGAGTGTGAAATCGTGAAGAGCTCCTCCGCACTCTCAAAGATTTGCTTAGCCTCTTTGATGTGGGCAGACTGCTGTGTGCAGGGTGGAAAGTGGGTAGGCAGTGGAAAACAAGAGAGTTTTCAGGTATCGCTTTCCTTTGATACTACTGTCCCTCTTTTGCACTCATCAGCAGGATCTAGACTCTCAGGAAGCAAAGTGGAGTCAGTCAGTTTGCAGCTGAATGACACAGCAAATATGATGGCTGGGTGACCCAGGCACAGCTCAAGGAGGGTTAGGTCTAGGGTCCTGCCATGGGGGACATCCTTTCTTCTTCAAGACAGATTAAAGGAGAACTCAAATACTGTTTGGGCTCCAAAATCTATACTGCATAAGAACCACAAATTTCATTCTGGAGATAATTTTGTGTCAAAGAAAAATGAATAATTATATTTTGGTTGTATATTTACCACCAAGATACATCAGCACAACTGATATTATAACAAATATTGGGTGTATATAGATGTTCATGTTACATCTAGAAAATATGGGAAATAACTTTCTTCTAAGTAAAATGATTTTACCTGAATTTATGTGGCTGAAAGAAAACTCTACTTATTTTATCTTTTCGGGTTGAAGTAAATTTCTCTTAACATAATATGTATTACAATAATAGCATCTAGTTAAGATTTCATTATGACATTTCAATTCAGTATAATACACAGTCCCTGCCATGTTTTTATAAAACATTACTCGGTACGAGATATTCACATTAACTACAATTGCTGAAATGACTGATGTTTAAATCCAGCGACAGTTTCTATCATTATTAAACTTCATTATAAAATAAAGTATGTGGGTGGAATTGTGGCTCGATGCTTTTGTAATTTCCTCTCTACCTTTTCAATGTACTTTTCAGTTACATCAACTGAATGATTTCATCTTATGGATGCAAAGATGAAGGAAAAGAACAAAAACATGGCCATTAACGGAAGCGGTGCAAATGTGCATGGTTAATGGAAACCATTTTGACATTTTGTGTTTGATTCCATGGCGTACCTACTCAAACAATTTCAATGGCATATTAGGACAAAATGCTACATTGTGCTCTTCACTAAGAATGCAAGTAATAGACTTCAAAAATTACCTTTTTCACTGAAAGTATTATCTGCTGGAAATGAAGAAATGTTTTACATTATGAGAGGTGAACAGCGGAGGAAACAACGGGCTGGCATGGTACCTCGGGCAGGGGAGGGGCTTGACTCCTTCCTCTCCATAATGCATTCTGTCTCCAGTAAAACGCCATCGCAGCATTTCCCTTCAATGTTTTTGGGTCCTAATAATACAGCATCTCATTTTCTACTTCTTCTGATTGCATTGTTACTAATCCAAGCGCAGGCTTATGTGAGTTAAAATGGCACTCTCGGATCTCTTGTTTACCTCAGGACCACAGTGTAAGGCTTCGTGGCTGCTTGTGAGTATGTTAGTTTTGATTCTGGGAAGAACCTTCCTTATAAAATTAAGCAGAGAATTAAAAAATAAACACAGAATAATTAACTGCTTGGCTTCCATTCTGCATACTCATCGGCAGCACATAGATTGGGGAGTGAGTATAGGTCCTGTGGATTCTACTGAAGATGTGGTTTATTAGGAGTATTTGAGGTAGTACAGGCAAGAGGATACCTACCCATTTGAGGAAGTAGCCCTGGTTATGGGAGGTGTATGTATATTTTATACCATTCATTAAAATACTTTCACATAGAAATATCTTATTTGGTTCCCATAACAGCTCTCTGAAGCAAGCATTGTTTTCTTCATTTTTTTCTCACGTGAAAACTGAAGCTCAGAGACAATACGTGATTTGCACAAGTTCACAGAGCTAAGAAGAGACATACCCAGGAAGCGAACCCTGTCTCGTGACTGAGAAAAATGTAGAGGTGGGGAATAAAAAGGGAAAATCATCAGTTTTGTAAGGTGAGTGTAAAAACACTTTAGTGCGGGGCTGAGCAGGGTCAACTAGGTGTGGGTGCTGATCAAGGCTGGAAGCCATGCAGAGCAAAGGGAAGGCAACGGCAAAACACAAGGCGGATTCCGTTTGCAGCACTCTGAGTAGCATAACCAGGTAGTAAGTGACTTGGTATCTGAAAGCAGAAGGAAATACCCAGATCTGGCTTCTGTCTCCCTGGCACCTGCTCTGGCTGCACGGATCTCATCACACACTGACCTCCTAGGACAAGAGCCCAGGGCTTAGCTCTGTGGTCTCTGCCCTGATGCCGTGACAATCTGATAGGAAAGGGACAAGCAGAATCTGGGTGAGACCCATTTCTACAACAGAGAAAAAAGGGTGAGATGCTTTGAAGACACAAAAGAGGAAAGTCCATGGTGACATCCCTTTCAATACTTTCTATACATTTTCCTGCAATTCAGCTGCAGCCCACGTTTCCGGCTCTTGGTCCATTTCAAGTGCCCAACAGACCCTACGAGTTCAGGGTGTCTCATGGTCTTGTCACTTAAGATGGACCTTCCCTGAATGTGCACTCTCCTCACTGCTCCTTGTAGTTATAGATTGCTTGGAAGCCTATGAGTTATGCAGGAGAAAATAAGAGGCCTGAATACTAAAAAAATCAATTGCTGTGGTATCTGAGAGAAGCAAAATGATAAAGATCTACAAAAGCTTACATGTCAAATATCATTTTATAGGAAAATAAAATGTAGTCAATTCTCTGATTATACCTGTATTAACTATAAAGCAATGAAGTAATAATATTAGCCTATTTGAAATTCCAAATCTTACTGTCCTGGACAACTCCTAAGAGGATTGAAACGTGTGCACACACATGTGCAGAGTGTACGTGTATTTTGGAAGATACGTGTAGTGTGAAAAATTTTCTTTAAAACTAGCTTCTTTTTCAGCATTATGAATCACCAGGGGCATGGAAATCAAGACCACAGTGAGATATCATCTCACCCTGGTAAGAATGGCTATTATCAAAAGACAAAAATAAACAATGCTAGCGAGGAGGCAAAGAAAACAGAACTCTTGTTTACTGTTGGGGGTATGTAAATTAATGCAGCCCTTATGGAAAACAATATGCAGGTTCCTAAAAATACTTAACATAGCAAAACAACTCTTCTAGAGCCATCATCTGGCTGTATCACGTTAGTAGTGCACAACAGCAAGAATTAACTGTACACCAATCAGTGAAATTCCTTTCTTACATATCTTTATTTTGGATAAAAAGTATTAACAATGATTGCTTTTGTTCCCATCTAGATAGCACAGTGTATGTCTGAGCTCTAATTTATATCTGCAGGTTTTTTTTATTTTATTTTTTGCGGTACCGGGGATTGAACCCAGGGGTGTTTTACCTCCGAGCTACACTCCCGGCCCTAGTTTTTAATCCTTTATTTTGAAACCGGGTCTCACGAAGTTGTGGAGGGCCTCACTAAGTAGCTGAGGCTGGCTGCAAACCCGGATCCTTAGGTCTCAGCCTCCCAAGTACTGGGATTACAAGCGTGCGCCACCATGCCCGGCCAGATTCTATTTTTGAATTGGACATTCGATCTTGAAGTCTAGTCACATCTCCAGAAGGGCAGGCTCTAGATTGTCTATGAAGAAGAGATGCCACATACCCTGGTTGAGGGTTCTAAAGAACAATTCTCATGCAATGCGTCTCCCATCACCTGAAGAGCTGGTGCTCTCTGGTGAGCTGGGGACTCATCATTGGCCAGTGGGGTAAAGGGTTCATCACAGAAGCTGTCATGGGGTCCGGCACTCAGCCAGGTCAGGATGGTGGTGCTGGCAGGGAAGGCCAATCCGGTCAATCACGAAAGAGTGGGGAAGGTGTGCACCTGCTTGCTTCCCATTGCATGGAAGGTCTATGCTCATGGTGGTCTTCAGAAGCTCAGTCCCAAGCACCTCAGAGAGCAGGTGAGGAGGTACAGACTAACTCCAGTGCTGCATGCTTAGTGAAGATTGGGGTTAGGGTCTTCCAGGGCGTTGAAGGGCTTGGCTCAAGGTTCATGGTTAGAAAACTACAAACTCTCAGGCACTTGGGTGGGGCTGGGGCAGGAAAAGGCCAAGGGGGTTCTTTGAACAGTCCACACACTTGATCCTTTTATAAAATATTGAGCTGCAGAAATAGGAGGCCTGCGTGCTCCTGCACTTCCACGTGGAGGGTAGGGAGTCTGTTGGAATAGTATTTTTTGGCTGGATTATGGGCTGATGGGCACTACCCCTAAAGATAGCTGTAAAGCGTGTAGAGCATTCTTTCAAGAGCAATGTAGGTGCTAGAGTTACAATAGGGGTGCCAGGACCTCAGGCGTCCCAAGAGCAAGAAACAAGCTTGCTCTTGATTACCTGGCGGCCACATGTTGCCTGTTGGATGCCAGGTGGATTGGAGTAAGCAGAAATGAGTGTTCTATGTGAGAATATGCTTCTTTGTGGAGACAAACAATAGTAATTTTCATTATAATTGTTAGTCAACAAACACACTCTACTTGTTTGGTTGCTCACCTATGTTTCCTGGTACACCTATTACATACTTTTGGACATTTACCTACTAAGGAACTGAAGTGGTTACTGAAATCTGAAATGGCATTTGAGTAAAAGGTACTCTAGAAAAATCTGCCATTGGATTTCAGGGAAATGTCTGTCTAAGACGGTACAGTTTTCACCAAACAATACTTTTAAAATAGAAAACGGTTGCACATATTAATGAAAACATATGTCCCTTCTTTTTTGTGATTGGCTGATCTCGCTTAACATAATGTTCTCCAGATCCTTCCATTTTCTTGCAAATGATGTTATTTTGTTCTTCTTTATTGCTGAGTAGAATTCCATTGTATGTATTTCCCACAATTTTGTAATCCACTCATCTGTTAATGGATACCTAGGTTGGTTCCATAATTTGGCCACTGTGAATTGTGCTGCTATGAACATGGGTATGCATATATTACTGCAGTTTTCTAGTTTCAATCCCTTTGGTATGATACCTAGTAGTGGTATAGCCGGATCATATGGTGGGTCCATTCCCAGTTTTCTAAGGAATCTCCACATTGATCTCCATAGTGGTTGAACTAGTTTGCAATCCCACCAACAGTGTAGATGACCCCCAATTTCCCCACATCCTCACCAAGGGAGTAGTGGGGACACACAAAGGACTCCGGTTGATAATGGAGAACCCTCAGTGGGGCAAGGGAAGTGGTACAAGGGAAGGGGAAGGGCAAGAAAGAAGTGAATCAGTGGAATTACTATCATAAACAATGTGTACATGTGAGAATATACCAACATCATTCTCGGTACTTCATATGGGTAGGGGGTGGCGGGGGGACACTAAGAGCTGTGTGCATGTATGTTAACATCAAATAGATATTCATTGTGATGTGAGACTCCAATGCACCGATAAAAGCATGTTAAAAAAAGATATAAAAAATAAAAAAATAGAAAACAGTGACTGAGGCCTATAAGCCATGCCCAAAGTTCTAGGCATATATATTGGCAACTGTATGCAATGAGGGACAAATCTGCAGAAAGGAGGTTCACCTGATGTGTGAATAGTGAAGACAGACAATGATGCCAGGTGGTGGCTTGGAGCATGCTAACGAGAACAGTATGTCAAAGCACAGCAATCAACACCACAGAGAAATCAACACACATTCAACAGCGTCCTTACAGTGCTAAGCTGATTATCCACTTCATGTAATTGAAGCAGTACGATGAATGTGTTGAGCAGCCTTTCCTTTTCTCTTTTGGAATGCAGAGCTAGGTATAAAGGTTAACTGGTGTCTTGGGCTGCTCATTCTTCCTCATCTCCGTCACACACTTCCAAGGAGAGAGATGCCTTTCTCAGTGATTGATGCCTACACAGTTTCTATCATCTTTTAACCATGCTATCAGTATAAAAGGAGTGACTTAGGATTTTTTCAATTGCATGCACATACATGTAAATACATAATACACACATGAAAACTCCAAGACACACACATATATAGACACAGATGCACACCACTTATGTCACTCCAAGGTGTCAGGTGCATGAACTTCAGGTGCATGAAATTTCAAGTGGGTCTTTGTAAAGCTGACTCTCCTGTGTTGTATCTACACCTCCAAAGAGGAGGCATGGTCCGTATGAACAGAAAGATATTTGCACTCTACCCCCCGAGCTAAAAATGGGCTTGGGTATGCCCGCAGTGAAGATCCTTTCTGGGTCTCCATGGGAACTAGAGAAGCTGTTTCCCATTAGCTTTTGGAGATGACCTCTTGTGCAAAACACGAAGTTACTTCATGTCTCTCATCTGAGTCAGCTCCTTTCACGAAGAGCATGCAGATCATCATAACATGACCATCTCAACTTCCTCTTCACAAAACCTACAGTCCTTTGTGCTTTGAACAACCCTTACAAAACTCATTCTTCAAGAGTTTAATGTGAATCTCTCTAAGCCCCCATACCTTAGCACTCTACCCCCCTCTCAAAGGCCATTTAAAGTTATACCTCAACAGATCATTGCTCTAAGAAACACCCAATTCCTTATTTCTTCAAACTTCTCTTAGTAACTATTCTTCAGCACCCATCAGGCCCAGTGTGGAGGTTAATGGTGTAGCCGCTGGGGTCAGCTGACCTGGGTTTGAAGCTGGCTCCGCCACTCCCTCTGAACAAGTTGTGCGGTGTGTGCAAGCTTTGCTCCCTCATTATAGATCAGAGCAGTCATGTCATCTAGGAGGTTGCAAGGATTGAAGGATCAAATGCAGGTGAGCATTTGAGTCTGGGTACATGATGATAAAAATAGCGTTCGTTCTCATTGCACATGTAGTGTGTTTCTATATCCCTAGATTTTGCTATGAATATGTGCTTTTGCAGTGGGTGTCCTCTCACTGTGTAGGCAGGGAACCAAACATCACATCGTGGGGCAGACATGATCCATACCCTTTTTAGAGGGATGTGGGACCAGCACCCTAAGCATCTATACGTGTGTGGGTTCTAGGAACCTCAGAGAGAGGAATAAACCTGTGGTGGTAAAAGCCACAACTTGGACAAAGAGACAACTGTAACTACGGACCTTTGGGCTTTTCTTCAGTGGTTTTTCTACCCAGATATTTGAGTTTTTACTAAGACTTGGGATAATTGGGTCCCACTGAATAACTTATAAAAATAAGAGGGATACATCAAAACTTTCCTGAGATAAACTGAAGGTCAGTGTTATTTTGTGTGTAGCCTATAGAAGGATACTCTTGAGTTGAGGATATTTCCCCCTCTCATATACTGAAGTAATTATTATTTTAGACCAATTTAATCTTCATTCTTCCAATGTTCAGCCCCAGCCCATTTCCCCAGATGTTCTGCTATGACAATCCAGACTTCTTTTTTTTTTTACATTTCATTTTTTCAGATTATGGAATGCATTTAATAATGTTTAATTAAAAATAGGAGCACCTTAGTTTTAATATCTTTCATATACTTTAGTAGTGTTCAAATTATTCCATAAGAGAATATTAGTCAAATGATAAATGCTAGGTTCTTAATAAAGATGTATCTACTGCAGCGAACCCGTGCTTGATAAAATTGACAATGATGTTGGGAGCAGAGTTGTGTCCCTTTCCCTCAATCCATTCATAGCAGAGGCAGAGCAAAGAGGACTCTCCATGGTACACAGTTTGCCATAAGAAGACGGAAGGTCACAGTCACCTCTGGAACTCGGGACTTTGGTGCTAGTTGTACTTTCTATGCTGTGGCATCAATAGGTTTTACAGAATGAAATGGAAATCCCGTGGCCATGACAGGGCACAGGCGGGAAGCATGCAGTATGGTATCCAGAAGAATAAGATTCCCCAGCACAATCTGTTACCACAGCAGAACCTGAGCACTTCCTTAATTAGACGGAGGGATGCCAGGCAGGCTGCTTTGCCATGTTCTGCAGAAGGACAATCATCTGGGAAAGGACTGTCGTCTTGATGCTGTATGTCCTAAGTTCCTGAGGCTGGAGGCAAAGTGGATTAGTCATTTCCCACAGGACTAGGTTTTAAATTCCTTGAGGACACAGCCCCTCTTAACCATCTGTTATTAGTTTTCTTGAGTTGCTATGAGATAACACCACAGACAGGTTGGCTTACACAACAGAAATGTATTTGCTCACAGTTCTGGAGGCTGGAAGTCCAAGATCCAGGTGCTGGCAGGTGTGATTTCTCCTAAGTCCTCTCCCCTTGGCTTATAGATGGCTTCTTTCTTGCTGTGTCCACGCATGACATCTTCTCTGTGCATGCACTCCTGGTTTCTGCTCTTCTTAGAAGGATAGGGAGTCCTATTGGATTAGGGCAGCACCATTATGATCTCATTTAACCTTAACTATTTTGTTAAAGGTCCTCCTCTCTCCAAATATAGGAGTTAGGGCTTCAACACATGGATTTGGGGGGACTCACTTCAATCTATAACACCATTTTCATTTTATTAGGTATAGGCTCACCACAGGGGATACATTTTACTAAGCAATCTGGATGTTATAGTAGGTCATCAGGGGAAATGTGTTGGGGGCTGGCCTTGGGAATTACAAAGATTAAATTGGCCTGTCCTATCAGATTTTCTATTAGTTCTCAACAGAAAAGCCACCCTATTCAGCCAAGCTTGAGGGAACGTTCATGTGATATTTATGAACTCTCTAGAAGATGAAATACTGGAATTTTTTCAGCGAGCCGATTAAGAAAAGCATTAGGAAGGAACTAAGGTATATGCTATTAATGGCAGAAAATATGAAGAAATACAGACCCCAGAGAATCCTGGAAGGATTTAGTTGGACACGTGGTTTCAATACTCAGCATATCACACATTAGCATATCACACACACATGGAAAACAAAAAACAAAGAATGGTGTGAAACATAAATTGGTACTCATTGCTTTTGGTGCAAACTTTATATGCTAGAACTATTAATTTTCCATAGTGAATATATTTCGAAGAAATAATTCAGAGATGTTCTTTGCAGCATTATTTATAAAGTTGAATATCTAGTAGAGACCATTTCTTTGATATTTGGCATTTGGTTTAGTAGTCTTATGATATAACCACATTATGGACAATTACATGCTTTTAAAAATTGATGTTTACAAAATATCTGTGCTACTGTACAAAGTTATTAAGCCACAGTTTTAGGGAAGATGGTCCAGAATTAAGTGAGTAAACACACTTGCATACGCATGTGTGTGTGCACGCGCGCGCACACACACACACACACACACATACACACACACATTCATATAGTATAAGAGTAAAATTTGCAAGAGGAAGCCCAGAAAGAACATATGCCAAAATTTAAGAATCTTTGGGTAGTGAGACTATGAGTATTTTTAGTATAGTTTTGTTCTTTTGTGTGTGTGTGTGTGTGTGTGTGTGCTGCTGAGGATTGTACCCAGGAGCATTCTACCTCTAAGCTACACCCCTAGCCCTTTAAAAATTTTTTTTTGTTGTTGTTGTTTTGAAACAAGGTCTTGCTAGGTTGTTGAGTATCTTTCTAAGTTGCTGAGGCTATTCTGGAAATGGCTATCCTCCTGTCTCAGCCTCCCAAGTACTTGGATTACAGGCATGTACCACCACACCTGGCCAGTTGTGTTTTTTTTTAATATTGTAAATAATGAGCATGTGGTATCAGTATAATAAAAACAAAATAAATTATATATGCTTCAAAAATATATGCTACTAGATTACCTTTGCAAATAATTATATCTTTATTCCCGCCAATTGAGTGTGAGAGCTCGCTTCCCACACCCTTAGTTGTAGTGATCACATTCTAACTAATTTTCCTCATCCTTCTCCTATACTAACCCAGGTGGCACCTCCTCTGGTTGAATAGCTCATGTACACCCTAAGACATGATCTTCAGTCAGTATCTTTCTCTTCATCCCACAGCCCTTGTTCTCCTACTCCTTGCCCTGTTTTGCAGTGGCCCCTAACTCATCTCTCCACAACTCATTTCCTTTCCTCTAAGTGCTTAGGCAACTAGTTTTGTTTCCTAAGTAACTGAAACTTATTGAATCTCCGTTTTTTAATTGTTTTTAAAGATGAAAAAGCTATAATGCGCTTGAAAGCCATTAGGCAGCAGAGGGGAGAGCACAGAGATTTGACTTCCTTCCCTGGGAGACAATATCCTCCAATGCCCTGCAGACAGGCCTTCTGTGCAAACTGTGGAAGACGGAAAATAAAAGAGAAAGAAAATGAATCATTTCCATGCCGATGGTACAGGCAAGAAGTTAACGATAAGTAAAAGATAGTCTCTGAAGAAAAGAAATAAAGTAAATCAAGATTAAAAATGTGATTTTCTCCCCTTCTCCACAGAATACACCCCTGGTTCTTTATCCTGCAATAATGTGGCACAGATGCTCTGGAATACTATGAGATAGGAGACAAAAATATGAACAATGAGCTGAATTTTTTTCCCCGGCTCTTCTAAAATTGGTCTTTGGCAAAGTGAAAAGGAAGGTTTGATTGCTACATCTGAGTATCTCTCTAGAATTCAAACCAGGACTTAACTTCCCTTGAACAAACCTAACCTAAAAAATGAAAAATCACAGCTTATAGAAGGCACTTTTGCTCCTCCTTTTAAATAACATCATAGCACACCTCATTGAAATTTGAGGTGCACTCATAAGCATTAATTATAAACAGGTAACAACATTAGGAACGTAAATTTCCTGGAATGCCAACTCCCACCACATGCTGGATAGAATTAGAGGGTAGGAATGATTGCAGAGTTTGCTTTGGAGACTTTGGTATGGTTGCTATGACAACAAACTTTAGGGCATTGTAGTCTACATGGAATCACAAAATGACAGATGGCCCATTATGGAACTGTACATATTTGGAATGAAAAGAAAATACATCACTCTGAAGTCCATTCATTGTGCTGCTCAGAAGAGTTGGGGTGTGATAACCGAGCGGGGAGAGAATCCGAACCAGAAAGGGAAGGTTAAAATAAAACTTTATTCATCTTGAAAGCATGTCAATCTCCTTGAAGACTACTTATAGATCACTGTCTCTCCCCAGCCAAATAGAGAACTCTTTCCTATCAGGTATTTATTTGGTACTGTTTAGTGCAGGTTTGAAACGTAGGAGGCCAAAGTCAAACTGACTAAAGACAAGAAGGTAAAACTCTTATGTAAGTCCACATGTAAAGGTCTGGCTTCCTTTGTCTTTTGAGTGTTTTTTTTTGTTGTTGTTGTTTTTGTTTTTTAAATTGAACCCAGGGGCATTCTACCTCTGAGCGACACCCCAGCCTTTTTGTTTGTTTGCTTTTGAAACAGAGTCTTGCTAAATTGCTGAGGGTGTCCCTAAGTTGTTGAGGCTGGCCTCTAACCTGCAATCCTCCTGTCTCAGCCTTTCAAGTACTGGGTTTATAGGCATGTGTCATCACACCCGGCTTTTGGGTGGTTTTGACAGTGTTTGAGGTGAAGTAGGTGGTGGAATGGCTAGAAAGGCTGTGTTCCCCAGAAGTTCTGTCTAGGATATAACATACTGGAATTAGAGGCCAAAGTGAATAAAATACAAAATACACGATGTGAAGTTCTGAGCAATGCTAGTTTTAAGGACTATTATTGCACAGTAAGGGGTAAATTTATCTGGAACTATTGTAAAAGGTTTAGCAATTTTGACTAAGCTGGTGAGTTCATTATGGGTAAATACTGTGATGTATCTATCAAATGATACTCTTTGTTACTAAAATATTAATATACAGAAATGTAAGTGATAGTCTTTGGTGATTCTGATCATTTTCAGGATGCCTGTAGAAGTGTATCTCTCCATTTATTCACCTATCATCTATCTATCTATCTATCTATCTATCTATCTATCATCTATCTATCATCTATCTATCTATCTATCATCTTTCATCTATCATCTATCTATCCATCCATCCATCTACATATCCATCCATCCATCTATCTATCCATCCATCCATCTCTATCTCTGTTATCTATATATGAATAACTGAAAACACCAGATAAGGAGTGGAACTTAAGTCATGCCATTGGCTATGTGTTAATGGAGCCAAAACATTCCACTTGTCTTTAAATATACCACAGAAGGTGATGCAGAAGGAAATTCTCTGTGGTCTCAAAGAGGACTATCAAGAAAGAAATGTTTCAGCTGAAAAGTTTGAAACCTTTGTATAAGTCAAACTTTCTCATAGTATCTCATTGCCATAGAAGGTAGTGCAGCCCCTTTCCTTGGAGGTAGTCACGCATCAGTGTTTGGTCTCAGGGCTGACATGTTGCCAGGAGAGCTCACTTATCATATGGGAGCTTGCGTAAATGGCTCCAAGGCCCCTTCCAAGAGGCCACTGTTTGGATCCACTATTCTGTTCTCTCTGAGCTGGGCATATGGTGCTCATCAAACTCCTGAACCATGAAGCTCCTGAATTCTTTAGGCTCACAAATCTAGGCTTGGAGATTCCATGGCAGAGTCCACAAATCATTCACAAAATTGGATAGTGCAATTGTGAATGAGTGAATATTAAAGACAAGGCCAGTGTGACTACATTTATTCTTTTTGATGGTTGCTTGCTATATTTTTAGCCTTGGCCTCTAAGGATGTAAAACCAATACATTAACCCTGATGACACTACCTCTTTCCCAAAGATTTCTATTTAATTAATAGGAACATAGGCTTGTCAAAATGAGGAAATGAGGCCATTTCTCCTTTGTATAGAGCTCCTGAAGTAAATCAAAACACACCACGTTGAAGAATGTTTTCTCACATTTTAGCAGCACAACATTCATAGAAAAATGGTTTTGCTGATTAGAATTTTTTGTTGAATGCCATAAGATATTATGAAGTATCTTTAATCTTGGGGCGCTATTGGTATGTGTTACTGCTAACACATACACAAATGTGTAAGTACTATTCATTTTTCGCATGTTGGCATGTTGTAAAATCCTGTTTTCTTTTCATCCCTGGATGTTGTAAATAAACTGGATCTGTACAGTAGGTTTTTGTCAGACTCCAAGAATGACAATTTTATTTTATAGCACATCCTAGAGTGACAGCCAGAAACTGTTCTGCACCACCTCAGTACAAACAAAATTAGCTTTTCACAATATTTTTGCAGATGTTAAAGGTCATTAATAGAATGAAACCAGATGACTAAAGCAATACATTCGGAATGATTGGGTTTTATTTTTCTCCCGCGCTTAAAGACACAGAGTCCCCTTTTCTCTCTTATTTGGCTACATTTCACAATCTTTTTTCAGTTTTTTCATGGTTTCCAAAATCATAAAAGTGGTAGGATATGTATTTCTTGGCATATGCCCCCTTTCTTGTTTAGCAGAGTTGGAATTTTATTAGTATGAAAATAGTATAAATTGTATTAGCCGTTCAAAAAAAACCACACTGCTGAACAATTGCTCAAGCTCTCTATTTTTACTAGGGTTAAGCTTTTGTTACGAATCACATGAAATCCTCATTTCAATTGAAAAGAATAGAAGAGATAATTAGCTGGGAGAAATGCTTCTGGATTTCTCCTTCACAGTAGAAAGGAGAAAGGTAAAGTGCAGTGCCTCGTGTTGATTAAAAGATGCCACAAGCTTGTTCGGGACAGAAGGCACGCTGGCTGCCCATCTTTGTTTCTATTTTATTTGTAGCATTTGGCCCACAAGTAAAGAGGACGTAGTTAATATTTACAAGTGGATATGCTTATGTTAGCAATATTTACAGATCAGTTTGAAATTTGTATACTCTCTAGAGTGATCTTGCTTTTAGTATTCAGTAGGGACTTATTTGGAAACTAATTTTTCCTCATGTAGGTAACTAAACAAAACAAGATTCACTCCATTTCTTAGTAAAAATGAAATAGCAATACAAGTTGGACTCTGTTTGGATTTGAAATGATCCCCAAAGGCTCATCTGCTAAAGGCTTGGTCACTTGCCTGTGGCACTCCTAGGTGGGAATTTTGGCAGGTTGGGCCTAGTGGAAGGAAGTTAGGTCATTGGGGGGTGTGCCCATCATTGGGAGTGTGCTCTTGAAGGGGATACCAGGAACCCAGCCCGTTCTCTTTTTCTGTGCTTCCTGGTTGCCATGAGGTGAGCAACTTCACTCCCCATTGTGGTGCATGCCACCCCAGGGCTGAGGGACCATGGACTGAAACCTCTGAAACAATGAGTCAAAATAAACCTCTCCTCCTTATAATTGGCTTATCTCTGGTATTTGTCACAGTAATGGAGAGCTAAGTCACCGGATTTACCTGTGGCTCTATGGTGCTTATTGAAGGAGTTATGTCTTGCCCTCCCATCAGGGATAGAGCATGTCCCCCATATAAAAACCACATAAGAAGGCTAACCCTCCTGCAGAGGTGGGTTATGAGTGGAAGCTGTAAATATTTAGTTCTTATGAAGAAAGGTTATTGCTATGATATGGGAATTCTTTGAAAGACAATGTTGAAGGTACACAAAATTGAGAAAATGAGCGATTAAAACATGAGCTTTTTTGGATATTGCTTCTTTCTATCTTGGTTTTCCAGACACAATGGGGCTGGCTATTGAGGCCTCAGAGAGCAAGCTGTACAGTTATTATTAGATACATTTATTGAGCCACTACTGCATGCCAAGCACTGTTTGGGTGCAAAGAATTTTAGTGGTGAATATATCAGACTAGGTATTTATCTCAAGGAGCTTATATTTTAGTGAGAGAGACACAGACAATAACGAGCAAAACCAAAAAAATCAGTCTTCCAGGCAGAGGGAAGAGGAAGTAGAAAGGACTGACTTTAGGGTGGAGAATAAGCTTGCTAGTTCAAGGAGCAGAAGAAATGTCTGCCTTTTTGTAGATGGTAAGGGACACAGAAATAGAAGGTAGGTTCAGAGCTGGTGACAAGAACCAGGATTGCAGGTGGCTACATTAATGAGTTTAGATATCTTAGTTTTTTTTTTTACTTTTTTATGTATTTTAATTGTACATGATAGTGAGATTCATAATGATACATTCATACATACACACAGCATTATATGGTCTGATTCTTTCCCCAAACCTCCCTTTTCCCTCTCCTCCTCCCTCCCTCAACCACCCTCCACTACTCTAAGGGTCTCTGCTAAGTTTTCATGAGGGAAGTCCCTTTTCTTTCTTATTTTCTCTCTAGCTTCTACAAATGAGAAAAAACATGTGACCCTTGATTTTCTGAGTCTGACCGATCTCACTTAGCATGATGTTCTCTAATTCCATCCATTTTCCTGCAAATGACATACAGAACTAAAAAAAAACTTAACACTAAATGAACCCCAAATTACCCAGCAATAGATGGGCCATTGAACTAAATAGACGCTTCTCAAAAGAAGAAATATAAATGGCCAACAAATATATGAAAAAATGCCCAACAATCTTAGCAATCACAGAAATGCAAATCAAAGATTTCTTAGATTTTAAATGCAATTGAATGTCTTTGGAGGATTCTCAGTAAGTGGAGGAAGAGTCTGATTTAGGTTTTAAAAACCGACTTGGGCTGCTGTGGGGAGCAGTTAGGAGACTAGAACTGGCAAGAGATGCATGGGCTGGTTTGAGGCAGGGAGCAGGGCAACAGGCAGGCTGATTTGGGATGTGTTTTGAGCGACAGGATGAAAAAGGATTGGTTGATAAACTGGATGTGAATGGAGAGGGGGAAATAGGAATAAAGATGACTCTGGGTGGTGGCCAATGCCTTTTTCTGATAGGCGGGAAAGCTGTGTATCTAGGGCATGGGATGAGGAAGTCAATTCAGTAGGTGGATACTAAGGTTTAGAATCCAGGTTAGAGATTAAACATCTGTATTATTTAAAGTCATAAGCTAGATTTGTGTATCCAGGTTGGTGACCTTGCTCAGAGAAATTTGAGTGCAGCAAAGGGTATTGAAGCTAAATTGTATGTGAACAAGTTGAGGAAGCAATGCTAGCTTCAGAGATTAAACCATTGTGTTAGGGCAGCTGTGAGGTTAACTAGAGAAAAAGATGGTAGCTAGGGGGGTATGGGATCAAAAGAGATTTTTGTTTTTAAAGTAGGAAATACAGGGTTTGTTGTATAGTAAAGAGAAGGATTTCTTATAGAAGAGAAATAAATAACAGAAGGGGGAGGCAGAGAGGGAAGGAAAAAAGAAGAGGAGAGAGAGAGAGAGAGAGAGAGAGAGAGGAGGGAGAGAGATCTTGCAAAATTGAGAGGGGGTAAGATTGAAATGAGAGTGGAAAGTTGGAACTTTTTGTGACAGTAACAATTTTCTAATGCACCAGAGAGAAAGCGAGAGAGAGCAGGCAGCTGGGCGGGTGGAATGTAAGAGCATCTGAGATTGGAGCCAGGTTGTTCAGTAGTGGCACTGAGTTTATTTTCCTTTTGCTATCTCCTAAGACAAAGTCTTCTCTGACATGATACAGATAGTCAAGGAAATAATACTGTGTAATTGCTTGAAATGGTGTAGAACGACAACTCTCCTCTCCAGTCCAGGCTAGCAGCTTGGTGGTTCTATAGCTCTGTAATGCATTTTAATTCCTCATACCCTTCTTGTTCTATTCAGTAATCAAATTGGTTATTCATTCTTGTGCCTTTACTCTTTCTCACAAGTCTTAGATTCAGGATTTCAAGTTCTATAAAATCCTATTGACATTTTGATTGGAAGAGAATTGCATTGATAGACCAATGTGTGTAAATTCAATATCTTCATGATAATGGCCATGAAGATTCACACATTTTTGTTTTTAGTCACTCTTTTTTTTTTTTTTTTTTTTTTTTTT